>AWOL01S0023091.1:33547-81273 GCA_000715115.1 Nicotiana otophora | reverse complement strand
GCATAAAGATAGGGCGAAATTCAGGGCTCAACCAAACCCTATAACTCAAGTAGCCATCTTCCACCACAGTGGAGACAGGGATTCTGCCCCCTTTCCTCACCACAATCCTCACTCGCGAGAGATCGTGTAAACTGCAAGTGACATCAATAAAACCCCCACAGATTTCCCCAATCTTCTTGAATAGGTCAAGACACCAAAGATGCACCAGGAGACCCACCATGGTGACCACCAATATTTTGCCAGTGAAACGAGGGTCGAGACACCCATTGTGCTCCACCCATCTGTCTAGCTTTCAGAAGTTCTCATCGAACCACCTGTTTCCTCTGGCAAGAATTTCTGAAACTTGAGACTCGTCGACAAATCAAAAGAGATATTGTGTGTCCCCCAATTGCGATATTTTCAGCCCGTCCTTGACGTTTAATGCCTGTGCTGCCCAGTTCCTAACAGCCTCTGGAGAACCAACCCATTTGGAGAAAGACCCAATGAGACTAGATTCCGAGAAATCCTTGCGCCTGAGAGTGTGCTCCTCGGACAGCGAGAAGTGCGGCTCCTGTCCTACGTCGAGCTTTCGATGGCATCTTCCCCCAAGTTCTAGGGTTGGCCAAGAGGCAGCTTTGATGAAAGACATGTTTTCTAGTTTCCTAGATTCTAGGGAGAAGTAGGAGCTTCTCTCTGTAGAGTCCATCATAACTAAACCAAAAGCCTCGCTATGAGGCTGACTGAAGAAGAGGGAGTGAAATCTAGCAGGAAAAATCCACATCCGTCGCCGGAAAATAGTAAAAGTGGTCGGAATTTGGAGGTTGGTGGATGGGTGGGGTCGGAACAGCCTCGCGAAGAGGCTGTCTGAAGAAAAGAAGTTGAGATATGGCCTGGAAAGGCGTCACGCGCCGGCGCGTGGGTTAGAGGTAGTAGGAGCTCTGCCGCGCGTGACGGCGCGTAGGGTGTCGGATTCCGGAAATTTTTTCTGGGGAAGTGTTGCGGTAGGGTTGGCTCTCGGATGGTGGTGGTGGAATCCTAGGATTCATGATTCTCAGACGCCTCGGGAGAGTGCGTGGGAGCATATGACATACTTTTTCTACTACTCTTCTTAACAAAAGGAAATAGTTTAGAGATTACAGGCCTATTAGTCTTGTGGGGAGCATTTACAAGATTATTTCTAAAGTGCTTTCCATCAGACTTAAGAAGGTTCTTGACGTGACTGTTTCGTCCTCCCAGAATGCGTTTGTGGAAGGTAGGCAGATCCTGGATGCTGCTTTGGTGGCAAATGAACTTGTAGACTCCAGAAGGAAAAATAGACAACCCGACTTACTATGCAAGTTGGACCTTGAGAAGTCTTTCGACCATGTCAATTGGGAGTTCCTGGACTTCATTATGATATGGATGGGATTTGGGACAAGATGGAGGGGATGGATCAAGTTTTGCATTTCCTCAGTCAAATTCTCTGTCCTGGTTAATGGTAGCCCATGTGGTTTCTTTGCAGCTCCAGGGGTCTCAGGCAAGGTGACCCCTATCCCCCATGCGATTCATTCTAGTGATGGATGCTCTGAGTAAAATGATGGATCGTGCGGCGGATGGAGGCTTCTTGAGAGGATTCTCAGCTCCGATCGGGGTGCTCAGTGCCCGAAGAGTCTCTCATTTGCTTTTTGCGGATGACACCCTGGTTTTCTGTGATGTCGATATGGATCAGTTGACCTACCTGAAGCAGGTCCTGCAGTAGTTTCAGATAGTATCAAGACTAAAAATCAACCTCGGCAAGTGTGAGATTTTCCCGGTGGGTGAGGTTGCTAATATTAATGCTTTGTCTTATGTTCTCAGATGTAAGGTGGGCTCCCTTCCCACTACTTACCTGGGTCTCCCATTGGGCGCTTCGCATAAGGATACTACGGTTTGGAATCCATTGATCGAAAGGGTTGAAAAAAGATTAGCAGGCTGGCAAAAACGGTATTTGTCAAAAGGCGGTAAGGAAGTGCTTATTAAAAGCACTTTATCGAGTATGCCCACCTATTACCTGTCCCTGTTGCAAGCTCCGATGAGCATCACAGAAAAAATTGGAGCGGCTTCAAAGGAATTTTCTTTGGGATGTGGCGGATGGAACTAGAAAGTTTCATCCAGTGAATTGGCAGACAGTCACTTCCCCAAAGAAGTGAGGTGGACTTGGAGTAAAAGATCTTAGGGTATTCAACAGAGCTTTATTGGGGAAGTGGCTGTAGAGATTCGGGGGTAGAAGAGCATGCTTTATGGAAGGAGGTCATAGTAGAAACGTACGATTCCACAGGAGGGGGTTGGAGGACCAAGGCAATCACAACACCTTTTGGGTGTGGCATGTGGAGGAGCATCATGAAGAATTGGGAAGCATTCAGTGGCAATATCACTTACAGGGTGGGAGATGGAAGGAGAATTAACTTTTGGAATCATAGGTGGTGTGAAGAGGATACTCTTAGGGTCTCCTTCCCCCGCGTCTTCAGAGTTTCAAACCAGAAGGAATTGATGGTCTAACAGATTCGTAAGGAGCATGAAGGGGGGTGGGTAGTATGGGACCTCTCATTTAGAAGGAGCATGCAAGATTGGGAGATTGCGGAGCTCCAAGATTTGTTGACACTGGTATATGGGCAAGACAGGCCCCAGTCATCTTGTGATTCTTGGAGATGGGGTTTGCGTGGCGATGGTTTGTTCACTGTAAAGTCCTTTTACCAGAGTATGTTGGTGAGAGAGGAGGCCACTTTTCCATACTCCTCGATCTGGATTCCTAGGGCGCCCGCGAAGGTGTGCTTTTTTGCATGGCTAGCGGCGAGGGGAGTGATCTTGACTGCTGAAAATCTTCAAAAGAGAGGAATTACACTTGTTAGTTGGTGCTACATGTGTAAAAGCTCAGGGGAAGAAGTTGATCATCTTTTGTTGCATTGCCCTGTGTCCTTGGCTTTGTGTAAGGCAATCTTGAATCTTTTTGGTGTTCAATGGGTGATGCCAAGCACTGTAAAGGAAATGTTATATAGCTGGGCCGGTTTAGAAGAAGAAAGCAAAAGGCGTGGAAGTTCGCCCCGTTAGCTCTCATGTGGATAGTTTGGGGGGAGAGAAATAGGAGAGCTTTTGAGGGGATTGAGTCTCCTTTTTCACATCTTAAGAATAGTTTTTTATCTTTGATCGCTTTTTGGTGCACTCATTTAGCCCCTACTTGTATAGAAGATTGGGCGTCTTTTGTAGAGAATCATGTTCTGATGTAAATTCTCTACTTTTTGGTATACTTCGTGTATACGGGAGTTCTCTCCTTTTTGATTAATATAATTTACCTTATTAAAAAAAATGGCATAGAGAACCACTATGTAACATTTCAGAAATACCGTCTCATTCCTAGTTTCTTTTTGGTGCATCCATGAAGTTCTGCTGTGTATAGAAGATAGAATGTCGTCTCTAGAGATTCATCTTATGTTGTAGATTCTCTACTTTTGGGAATACTGCTCGTATATTGGAGATGGATATATTTAATGCTACTCATGAAATTAAAAAAAAATACTAAAAAAATTGCCCATGAAATAAATCATCACACCAATGATCCAACCAATAGGGACAGGATCAATAGATTTCTTTTCGAGATTTCCCAATATTTATAAAAATTATTTACCTTATAAAAAATGATAGACAGAAAATAAGGCAACCAAAATGGGGAAAAGAAAAGGAGTGATCTTAAGAAGAAAAATAATGTGTAAGAAAGGCTAATAAAGGAGCAAGAGGTAAAAATATGTGCATAAGCTTGTGAGCCATTATCCATGCCCCACTGACCCTCGATATTTACTGGATTATCAAAAACAAAAACAAACAAAAAACAATTGTGAGAACCTTCTCGCATAACAAGGTGTTCCCAACTGAAAGCCAGAACCTTCTGGCACCTTCCTAATTCTTTTGGGTATAGTGCAAGATTCTGGGCGCTACCTAAGCCTTTCTTAACTTTTTCAGAAGACCAATTGATTCGAGTGGAGCTTTTGCCAGATAAACCCAGCAATACGGAAAGAGAAAACGGCAGAACACTAAAAGATCATCCTCCACAATTGCCCAATTATCATTTCTTGCAGCTCATCAAATCATTGGGTTAAGCAAGGTTCAATTAGCTTAAGTACTCCAGGAATTAGTGATAAGGTGGTATATTGTCAGAGGTGTAAGCAAAAACTCTGAACTCCAAAAGCACAACTATATACATGCACTTAAAAAACAGCATAGCATCATGTAATGAAGTCATTGTAAGAGTCCTAATTATCAGAGATTCCCACCTGAGCTTTGGTTCATTGGTAAGAGCACAACGAGTAATATGTGGGTTAGGTGCATGTCACGAGCTCCAAAGTTTCTCAGACATAAAGCCTAGTATTTAAGTGGAGAAAAGTAGAGGCAGGCCCATTATCCACCGAGTGTTGAACGGGGGAAGTGCACAGTTAGCCACTAATTAGAGATGCCTTTACTCTTTAGCTATTGTTAAAAATGTATTTACTCTTTAGCCAGTGCTTAATAAATTTTTACCCACCCGGACGAAAATACCCCTGTGCTAGACATGGGTGATGTGTAAATATTAAGGACATGGTGTCCTTAACTTCATGAATGCTGTGTAAATATTAAAGACAAAGTGTCTTGTATTTGCACCTTCCGTTGTTAAACTTTAGGACATCATGTCCTTAACTTCATATGTGCAGTGTAAATGTTAAGGACATCCTTAACATGGCGTCCTTAACTTCATGTGTGCAGTGTAAATGTTAAGGACACCATGTCCTTAATATTTACACAGCACTCATGAAGAAAGGGTAATAACGTCTTTTCGTATTAATTTTAATAGAGTAGTGGCTATTTTTGCTCAGCATTAAAAATACTGGATAAAAACTAAATACCACGTTAAAAAGTGGCTATCCCACGCCATTTCTACGTGTTGAACCGTGCGCCGGCTGACCCTCGGGGATTTCCCGATTATCGAAAAAAAAGAGTCCAAGCTATTAGAGCTATTGCACCAAATAACTTCCTATTTCAATAAGAGGCATCTCACTTTCACGGAAAAAACTAGTCTTAACTGAAATTGTATAATGCAGACAAACAACCGTTTGAACAGCTAAATAGCTGGAAGATGACATTCAATTTTAAGTGTCCTAGTTTCCAGGAAAGACAAAACTCTAAATTGACAAATGCATAATGTAGACAAGCTAGAGTTCGAATAAACAAAGATAGTAGGTTAATGACTGACTCTTCGCTTCTGGAATTCCTTGGGACAATTATTAAGGGAGTATCGAGTGAAAGGTCCAGCTTTATTGCAGAGGCTCCATCAACCTCATATTTTTGAATCAACCATTCAATCCCTCCCACTTTATCAACGAGTTTAATAGCTTCCTCAGTATGGGGTGTGGCAAGCTCCATGAAGTATGCAGTAATCTGCAGAATAGAAAAGGCACAGATCTCTCAGTTCCTATAACAATCCAAAATTTTCATGCAGACATACATACCGCAAAAGTATCCCTCCGATTGACGAAACAAAACCTAGTATAATATACAGAGGAAAAACCTAACAACTCTTATCATCTATCAGACATCCACGTGGAAGGTCCACCAATGCATGATGTCTAATCCTGCTTTCATTCATAATGTTCTGATTTAGAAAACTTAAGGAACAAAAAACTGATCTAGCGCTTTCCAGGTCCATGTGGAAGTACATGTTCACCTCCAAAAAAAACGATTACGTTCTTTTGTATTGTACTGAAAGAAATCATACCACACAGTTGACAGTGAGAATACCCACTAGTTATAATTAGAGCAATGCATCAAGAAATGCTAAGTCACAAAGAAAGCAAATGGAAAGAGCAAGTTTTATATGTTAAAGAAATAAAACGCTTACCTCTTGAACAAACCTATAAAGGAAAACTATACGAACTGCTGAAAGTCGACCCCGCAAGCTGTAGTCATATCCTTCATAATCATCATCTTCTGTACTATGAGACTTAAATACAAACTGATGCAAATGAGAAATCATCTTAGTACAAAGAAGTCGAAATATCTGTTTAAGAGATTAAAAACAGGTAGCTACGACAGAACCCCAGTTAATCGCATATTCTATATGTGTATATGTGTGCGTGTGTGCGCGCGCATAAATATGAGAGAAATTGGACAACTGACTCCCATCCATGAAAAGGTGGCGGCTTGAAAGTTCTGTTCAGAGAAATAAATGAATACCTGAATGAGTGATTCAGCCCCTTGATTACGAATATCACACAGCCAACCCCATCGCTGGTCGGAGCCAAGTGTTAGATCACATAGCCTGAAGTTTCCAAGGGTACCTTCTATGGAAGTAGAACTTGGATGAACCTTGTCAGATATAAAAGTAAAATATCAGGACAAAAAATATAAAGGCATAAATTCTAAAACTGCGATCATATGGGTGGGAATCCAACAAGAATGTCTGAATGGCCAATCAAAATTCAAAAGAGAGAAAAAGCAATATGAATTTAGCATCATGCAAGGGTCCCACCTTAATATCCAGCAGAAAACTTTCTTGCACAAACATAGCAAGCTGAGAACCATCCTCCTTATTGAGGAACACTGTAACACTGTCAACATTCATGTTTAGAAAAAACACAACACGGTCTTTTCCACGACCAAGCAACCCTTTGACATGTGTATGGCCCTGTTCTTCTGTTTTCTCTTTGTTCACTGAAGATTCATCTGGATCTTTCGGGAGATCTTTACTATTTAACATGTTATTTCCTGAGCTCAGATCAAAGCCAAAATCGATCAAAGCAACAAGAGTAGGTCTGTTGCAAAAGAATTCCAGCTTGGACATACTAACACTCATCTGAAATTTATCAAAGGGAAAAGCAACAGGTAAGTGAATCTCTCCAGCTTTTACTCCTTCAAGAAAGCTATATTCAAGTCAAGTATGCTACCTGCGTATCTATGCCATCATAATCAGGAGAATCAGGAGTCCTTGTTATAAATATTAGAGACACAAAATCAGAGTCATCAGACCCCAATGCCTCATAGAAAATATCACCAAGAACACTTCTTCCCCTCAATAGCTCCTTCTCAGGGGTAGTAGCTTCAGCAGAATCTGTAAAGGATAAGAAATCTGGCAAGGCATCCTTGAAAATATCATCCTCTTCTATTACCATCAAAGGTAGCTCTTTCCCAGGAGGTTCCAAGGGGCCAGGACAGCTGGCAGCACCAGGATCCACCAAAACAGAGCAAGCCAGATATTGGGGACCCGAACATAAAGAACGTTGAAGTTCATCCTTAATTTTCAAGGAGTGCAGTTTCATCTTTACTGTCAAGTCACCTTCAGAATGCAATACACGCACCTGGTAAAGAATATAACTCCATTTAATGTTTAATTTTTAAAACAACGATGCATAGTATCTGATGAATTTCAGTTTAACTATCACTAATTAAAGCTAAATTGTGAAAGGAGTTTCACAAGACAGCATTTGAAACTAAATTGTTAACAGGGTTCTTGATTCCACATGCATTTAACAATCTGTACATAGAAAAGGGTTATCGTCTACATGAACATGAGTAAAGTCCACAATACTAAAATCCCTCCTGACTGCATAACCTGCAGAATATGGTCTGTCAGACATGCAAGAACCAAAGAGCTATTGCAGTTACATGGCAAGCCCTTGTTCCCTTTAAATTCTTGAGTAAGTTTCACTTCGAGATACAAATTTGAACTTTATAAAGAAGACTAATTCTGAATATAACAATATGCAGAAATATTTACAAAATTGTCCTTCATAGCTTTGCAAAATAAAAGGCTTAGATGTGAGCTTGTTGACATCAGATAATCAAACTTGTAACTTCTCCTCATGATGCTTATCCTATAACATGAATAGAATACCACGTTGATATTTCAAGATCAGAACATCATTTCAATCTACAAGGTTGAGAATATTTCGCAGTTCATTGAATTCCACTAACAGGATCTCAAATCTAAAAACCCTTTTACCAACCCTTCCTTTCCTGTCAATATTCAATATTACGGTAATTCAATTGACAACCAAAGTCATATATCAACAATTTTTCTATAACTTATTGACCAAAGACAGGGAAGCAAGCATTCAGTCAAACACCAAACAGCTGAAATACAAATCTCGTACAAATGTACGACAAAGCACAGTAAGGAGATTATGAACACACAGCTTTGACTATTGCTAGGTTGTTGGTAACATCTTTTATATAAAGATTTGTTAGACACATATCCATACGAAGTTCTGAGTGTGCGCATGTGTAGGCATATCCGTAAAATGTGTGTGTCTCTCTTTCTTAGTGTGTACGTGTTAGATAGCTATGTAAATAAGTATAGTCTCACGTGGAATCGGACTAGAGTATGTATTGTGTATAGTTATAAATAGGGCTCATTGTATTATAGTTAACACATCAATAATATATTTCTTCCATTATTTCTCACATGGTATCAGAGCCACCGTGAGAGATTCATCGCTATGCAAAAATACCAGCGATTCCGGGAAGAAAAAATCAGTTAATCGGAAATTATTTATCTGTCGATATTGTGCAAAAGCTAATACCACCACGAGGTAGATCAGCCTCCAATGACCAACCCGTAAAAAACTTTCTGACAGAACTCCCCCCCCCCCCCCCCCCCCCCGCACCCTCGCGTGCTGCCCGAAGAAAACTTTTCGACGAGATTCCGTCTCACCTGCCGGCGCGTGAGGCACTTTCAGGCCGGTTTTTGACAAAAGTCCTTCATGACAGTCTGGTCGTCCAGCGATTTCGAACCTATCCATACTATTTTCTTTTTTTGAGAAGGTAACAAGTTTTGTATATATATATATATTGACTGCATTAAGGGAAATAGTTACCCAATTTACAAAAAATGGAATAGGAAGATCCAGATTCCTATACTATACTATAAGGTTCCTAAAAATTCAATAATAGATTCTGGATCTTCCAAATACTCTTGTTTACACCAAAGGTGGAAAAAGGAGTAAACATCTCATTATCAATTTCTGGATAGTGCTTCTTATCTCTTCAAAACATCTTTGGTTTCTCTCTAACCAAAATGTCCACCAAATGCAGGGTGGGACAATCTTCCATCTCTCTTTTTGGTTGGGGGAAGTACCATGTTTTCTCCAGCATCTTAAAACATCCAGTATACCCCTAGGCATTACCTACATGATCCCTTTTAAATTAATAAAAACCCTCCATTTTTGCTATATAATCTTGCAGTGTAAAAAAAGATGGTTGATTGTCTTAGTTTCTTCACCACATAAGTAGCATTTGGAGCATAGTTGAGAGCCCCTCCTGACGAGATTGTCCGGTGTCAAAACTGATTTTCTAGCCAACAGCCATGTAAAGCAGGCAACTTTGAATGGAGTTTTGACTTTCCAAATTAGCTTCCATGGCCAGGAACCAATCTGGTTGTTAACTAAGTTGAATTCCTTGTATGCTGATTTGATTGTGAAGTTTCCCTGCTTGTTCCCTTGCCATAAAGATGCAATCTTCAGAGAAAGTTGCCCCCTTGAACTGATTCAATGTGTTGTAGAATTTTGTTATCCTTGCAATTTCTCAATCATTAAGAAGTCTTCTGTAACTGAGGTTCCAACCTTGAGTTGACCATATCTCTCCAACAGTAGCTCCTTGTTGTAGGTTCAAGTTGTAGATGTCAGGGTATAGCTCCTTCAGTGTGTTTTGACCAAGCCAGTTGTCTTCCCAAAAGGAAGTTTTCAGGCCATCACCTATTCTGAACTTGGCTTTGTTTCTGAACTTTGGCCACAAATTCCTGATAGACTTCCAGAGGCTTACCCATTAAGGGTTGTTCAATGGTCTGGTTGTACAATTTCCTTCTACTCCATATTTTCTTTTGATTACTTCCTTCCTCACTTAGAAGCATATCTCCAAAGCCACTTCATATTTAAGCTCTGATTTAGTATTCTCAGATTCCTGATTCCTAATCCCCCTTCCTTTTTGCTCATTGTTAAAGTATCCCATTTGACCAAATGAATTTTGTTGTTGTCACTATTGCCCTCCCACAGAAAGTTTCTCTCATTGCATATATTCTTTTGACCACGATAGGAGGGAAGGGAAAAAGAGACATAATAAAAGTAAGTAAGGCATCAAGTACATTGTTGATCAAGATTAGCCTACCTCCCAAATTGCTAATCTTGATCCAATTTGCTAGAATTAAAAGCAAGAAATCAGGAATACTATGCAATCTAGACATGCAGAAGGCCTTTGATCATCTAATTTGGATCAAGATTAGCCACCCCTTCATGTCTAGCAATTTCCTCAAACTCCACAGAAAGTGCAGCTTTGGTGAGTACTTCCTCCTTATTTAAGTTCCTGTAATCTTAAATCTAATCTAGCTCAGACCATCGGGTGGTCATACTGAGCTTCTGCATCTCCGGGTTCCCTTGAATAGTTTTACTCCAATTTCTAAGTTTGTCTTTCAAGACTTTCAGTTTGAAGGCTAGGATGTAGTCAGGTCTTCCTTCACATGTAATTGAGTTCCACCAGTCTTTAACTCTGTCTTAGAATCCCTGTGTCCTCAACCACCAATTCAAATTTGAAATAAGTTTTAATTGGCTCCCAGTTCCCACATTGTAATAAAAGTCGGGTGTGATCAGAAGTCACCCTGTGAAGAGTCAATTGTTTTATGTTTCTAAAGCCCTCATCCCAATCTTCGGAGATCAAGAATTTGTAGTCTAGTTGCAGTATTATGTCCAACTCCTCTCCTCCATGTAAATCTTCCTCAAAACAATTGTAAGTCCACCAAGCCCATATCTTCAATGAATTCAGAGAAATCATTCATTGATCTAGTGAATCTAGTACAATCTTTTTATTCTGAGGGGAATCGAACTATGTTGAAATCCCCCCAAATGACCCAAGGGCCAGAGAACAAGCCCCTAGCTGCACCAACTTCCCACCAAACCTCTTCTCTTCCCTGTCTATCATTTGGGGCATAAATACTGGTTAAGTGCCAGCTAAAATCCTAGGTTCTCCCAGCGAATTTGCAAGAAATAGAAAGGATCCCAAGCTGCTGATTTCCCGTTCCCAAATCCTGCTATCCCACATAATTAAGATGCCTCCCCCGGTTCCACTAGCTTCCAACTGTGCAAATTTCCACTATCTGTTTGCCCAAAGATCTTTTACAGTTTTCTTGATGTCTGGTTCTAATTTGGATTCCTGAAAGCAATATATATCAGCTTTCCAGGTGTTGATGCAACTCTTGATCATTCTTCTCTTCCTTGCCCTATTTAAACCTCTTACATTCCATGATATAATGTTGACTTTCATTGATCTGTATTGATAAGGAAACCCCCTGCTTCTGGTGCCATTACTTTAAAAGTTACTCCCTATATCCAACCTTGTGAGCTCTTTGGAACCCTTTGGTTTTGGAGTTGATGATACCATCAAATTTGTGTCGCCCTTGTTTGTTTGCCTCTTATGATCGATCTTCACGAATAACTGTAGGCCTCCTTTTCACATCCTTTGAAGTCTACACCAAATTCTTTGTTTAGTTTGATGATGTTCTGGTGAATCCAAATAGGAGTGTCAAATTCGGGGTCCTTCTCAACTTCTTGGTTTTGAATATTCAGTGGTTCTACCTCTTCAATTGCCCATGTCGTTTCTTCCCCTACTACGATGATCTACATGTTGTTAGAGTTCTGTATGTCGATCGGGGAACTTGCTATTTTTTTGGGCAGAATTCGTGTTGTCTTCTTCGTTGCATGCATTACTTAGGGTTTCTAAGTTTCTCTCTTCTTCAGTTGTTTTGATCGTGTTCTCCAGATTTGGTTCTGTATAGTGGGTTGCATCTTGTATAAAGATAGGAGAAGAAGGAGAGTTAGCAGTTATTTCTTCAACCAGTGGGTCAGGCCTCATGTCTGACTTAAGACCATTAGTGGACTTGTCCTCCATGAGGCTTTGGGCCAAAATCTGGGCCCAAATTCTTCTTTAATTTGAATTGGGGCCTTTTAATTAAAGGATCAGAAGAAGGTCCAACCTCCTCATGTGCCAGAATACGTGTGACCTTTATAGCATTAGACATAGGATGTACTTCTTAGAACAACTCATGTACCCCATCTCATCGCAAAAGTCTTGAGCCCCTCCCTCTGCTATTATAGGCTGCTATATTATCCTTGGTCCAGATCTTTCTCCAAACTGCCATTATAATCAAGAATATAATCCCTGCATACTCTATGTCGACCATCTTCGGGATTAAATCTCTGTTACCTTTCACCAGCAACCTCGCCCATTTAAGATGATTTTTGAGTTCCGTTCCTTCTTCAGTCTGAATCCAGCCGCCACAAGTCTCCTACTTCTCTGAAAAATTTCTGAGACCATAGGTGTAAAGGCAGTCCCACTAGCCTGATGCAGGTTTTGCCAATATCATCAGATCTTGAGATGGAACCCACCGTTGGAGACCACCATTGAAGGAGAAACTTATGGAGTGTGACTGCTTCCAAGTGCTACTAGCCCATCGACGAATTTTTAAAAGAGTGGGAGGTGTCTGAAATCCCAAAAGGTAGACTACCCGCCACACTCCTTGAAAGGAGTTCGTTTTGAGAAGAGACGAGTCCTTCTGAGATGATGATAACGCCATTCTTTTCCTGAGTATTGGCTTCATTTATTTCTCTAGTAGTCCATTTATTTATTCTGATTGTCTCTATGTAAAGAAGACCATCAACTGTATTCCTAAAAATAAATGTAATTGCCTTCTGGGCTTTGAAATTAATGAAGTTTGAGGTCTTAAATGCAATGTCCATCCATCCCGTATTGAGTGCCTTGCAAGCCAATAATACTGATGTAGCGACCATATTTGTTGTAGTTTCTCGAGCAGAAAAATTCTAAAAAATTATCATGGAATTTCCATCGTCTTACGAAGTTTCCTTTTATTTTCGAAGCTTCCTTGATGGAATAACACAGTCATTCCATCGTCTTTTGGCTGAAAAAGGCTCTTGTTATCATGTTACGACTTTGTTCTGTCCAGTTGTACCATGTCTCTGCCCTTGATTCATCCCTGGTAATATCATACGATTTGAAACCCACAGCAAAATATATCGTCTTGTCATCCATTACTGCTAAGAAATGTGGCTGACGTTGCAGGCGAAAACCCTTTGAAGGTGGTGTAACTAGCTGGAAAAGTTAGGAGATGTTAACCTCGGGAAAGGTGCCTGGGAGCATTTTTTGTGATGGCTCTCAGTGCTTTATTTTTATTCCGATAACTTTGCAAATTTTCCGGCAGCTACAGTGGTTTTCCAGCAGAAACATTGTTTCCTTCACCTGTTTCAGCAAGATACCATTGATTGTTTTAGTTGGCGATATTTTGCTAGGACCTCTCTTCGTATCTTTGGGATTTGATGTATTTGGTTCTTAAAACACGAGTTCTGGAAATTCAAGCTTCCATAATGGGAAGTTCAAAATCTTTAGCTTCGGCTTCCTCTATTGAGTTGTGGTATAAGGGTCTAAGGTGTTCAAGATCACTTCACCAAAAAGGCTAGTGAGGGAGAGGAAAATACCAAAGCACTTTGGAAGAACAATGACGCTCAGTTATGTAGTACCATGTGGCGATCTATTGATATCTTGTTTCCTCTACTCCAGACATGTCATTTAGTTTGAGAAAAGGCTCGCTGATGTGATATTGCGAATGACAAATTTAAGAAACAGGAATTGGATATGTCTACTTACTCGGAATAAGTACAAGCAGTCATGGAGAAAGTTGAGAAGTTGATGCCCGTTTCTGCTAATATGAAAAGCAACAAGAGCAACGACATAAGATGTTTCTATTTCTTAGACTCGCTGGACTTCCTAATGACCTTGATTCAGTACACGACCAGATTTTGGCTAGTGCTACAGTTGATGCATTATTCTCTCGATTACTTCGTCTTACTGCAGCATCCGGTCAACCGGTGATCTCATCACAGACATCTGGTTGGAGCGATGAACGTGGAGTCTAGTGTCCTTGTATGTCGATTGTGTCGGTCACTCTATGGTCTATAACAGTCTTCTCGAGCCTGATTTGTAAGTTCAACACAGTTCAGGAATTTGGCATGACTCATAGTGAAGCTAATTACTCTGTGCTTTATAGGCATTTTGCTTCAAATCTATGTATTTATTTGATTGTTTATGTTGACGATATTGTTATTACCGACAATAATCAGGATGGTATTACTAAGTAGCAGCAATATCTCTTTCAGCACTTTCAGACTAAGGATCTGGGTAGGTTAAAGTATTTTCTAGATATTGATATCGCTCGGTCTAGGTCAGGTATTGTGATCTCACAACGGAAGTATGCGTTAGACATGAATGACAGGTTGCAGACCCGTTGACACTCCTATGGATTCGAGTTCTAAACTTCTGCCAGGACAGGGAGAGCCGCTTAGCGATCCTGCAAGATATAGGCGGTTGGTTGGTAAGTTAAATTACCTCACACTAACTAGACCTGACATTTCCTTTCCTGTGTGTGTTGTGAGTCAGTTTATGGATTCTCCCTTGTGATAGCCATTGAAATGCATTTGTCCGCATTCTTCGGTATATAAAATCAGCCCTAGGCAGAGGATTATTACTCGAGGATCGAGGCCATGAGCAGATTATCATATGTTGATTGGGAAGGATCACCATCTGATAGACGTTCTACGTCTAGATATTGTGCTTTAGTAGGAGGAAATTTGGTGTCTTGGAATAACAAGACACAGAATGTGGTTACTCAATCTAATGCAGAATCAGAATATTGCGCAATTGCCATGGCAACATTGAGCTAGTTTGGATCAAACAGTTGCTCAAGGAGTCGACATTAGGTGAAATCAGCCAGATAGAACTGGAACTTGTGTGTGATAATAAAGATGCCCTTCATATTGCATCAAATCTAGTGTTCCATGAGACAACTAAACACATTGAGATTGACTGTCATTTTATCAGAGAAAAGATACTCTCGAAAAATATTGCTACAAAGTTTGGGAAGTCGAATAATCAGCTTGCATATATTTTCACCAAGTCCCTCACCAGTCCTTATATTAGTTACATATGTAACAAGCTCGGTACATATGATTTACATGCACCGACTTGAAGGAGAGTGGCTTGAAGGAGAGTGTTAGATAGCTATGTAAATAAGTATAGTTCCACATGGAATAAGATTAGAGTATCTATTATGTATTGTTGTAAATAGGCTCATTGTATTATAGTTAAAACATCAATAATATATTCTCCCATTATTTCTCACAGTACGCATGTCTGCATCGCATTTTTTTTGTTAAAGGCATGCATGATACTCTTGATTGTTAGGACAGGTTTAGCTATTTATTACTTATGATTTTGGAATTGTCGTGGTGATAGATGAATTGACACGACATATTCAGGGGAGGCACCATGGTGTATGTTATTTGCAGATGATAGAGAATTGATTGACGAGACATGCAGTGGAGAAAACGATAAACTAGAGGTTTGGAGATAGACCCTAAAATTTAAAGGTCTCAGGTTGAGCAAGACTAAAACATGTACATGGAGTGCAAATTCAATGACGCGTCATATGAGTTAGATGTGGAAGTGAAGATTAATACACATGTCATCCCCAAGAAAGGAGGTTTCAAGTATCTTGGGTTAATAATCCAAGAAATGGGATCGACGATGATGTCACACAATTGGAACGGGGCGTCCGGTGTCCTATATGATAAGAATGTGTCAGCGCGACTTAAAGATAAGTTTTATAGACTGATTGTTAGACCGACTATGATGTATGGGGCAGAGTGTTTCCAGTCAAAAAAGTAGCGAGAATAAGGATGCTTAGATAGATGTGTGGGCATAGTAGGAGAGATAAGATTAGGAACGAAGATATACGGGGCAAGGTGGGAGTAGACGCCATAGAGGACAAAATTCGGAAGCGAGGCTGAGATGGTTCGTACATGTAGAGAGGAGGAGCACAAATGCCCCAGCGAGGAGGTGCGAGAGGTTGACAGTGATAAGTTTAAGGAGACGTAGAGGGAGACTGAGGAAAAATTAGGGAGAGGTGATTAGACAGGACATGGCACATCTTAAGCTCAACGAGGACATGACCCTAGATAGGAGAACATGGAAGTCGAGGATTAGCGAAGGTTAGTAGGTAGTTAGGCAATTTTTCTCTTTTCCGTAAGAAAGCATGGTTCTAGTTTAAAGTACCCTTTGTCAGTATCATTATTATTTCATTTTTGCTCTCAATACTTCTTTTCTCTTCATGATAGTATTTTACTCCTCTATTTTTTGAACCTGTTTTGGAAACACTTTTCTTGAGCCGAGGGTCTATCGGAAACATCTTCCACCTCACACAAGGTAAGGGTAAGGTCTACGTACACCGCAACCTCCCCAGACTCCACTTGTGGGATCACACGGGGTATGTTGTCGTTAATGTTGCTTTTGTAGTAGTGCACATCAGTTAACTACTTAATTGGTGCTATCTCATAGTCAGAGGGATTAAGAAGTCATATCTCATAATCTATGGGATTAGGGAGAATAATATGTGTGATGCTAGACAACTGAGTATGTGTTTAAACTCAAGGCAGTAATACAACCCAAGCCTCTTTTCCCACTTCCCCAACTATTCAAAGATGTGCAAATAAAGCACAACCTTTCAGAATAAAAACACACTATTATTTTTGTTGCATGGTTAATTGCTCTTACAGTCCACGTGTATAATGGGGTCTCCACCGCCACCCCCAGTATAAATAGCTTAGTTCCACCCCTTTGTATGATTGATAAGTATACTAGATGTTAAGAATTTTAATAATATGGTATCAACACTATAATTATGCCTTAAACTTCGAAGATATTATTATGAAATAGTTGGAAAAAACTTATTGTGTGTGATTTTCCAATTCAGAATATTTGTAAAAGGAACTTGAATATCCAAGCTTGAGGGAATCATCAAGCTAATCAAGCTGAACATTCCAAAAAACTCTTCCTCTCTTTTCTTTCTTCGTGGAAATTATTACACACTCCATGTTAGCACATGTTTTGGAAAAAGTTTAGATCGTTCACATTCAATGTAAATTGTTAATAATTTATGTTGAAAAAAAAGAATTCAAGACAGATTAAATATAAGAATAGGTGAAAATGGCTGAAAAGTAAAAAATGAAGTTTAGCAGAAAGATTGTTTTGAACCTGATTGCTAGGCAAGCTAGTAAGAACTTGGAAACAATTTTATAAAGTGTGCAAGACTAAATGAGTTTGGGTAGTTAAGAGATAAAAATTTGACAGGGCAGTCACCATTTTAATAGTATAGATACTTGTGCAGCTAGGGTTATAAATCGGTCAAGCACTTCAGAAGAAAACATGTATCTTCTTGACCCCTTAACTTGTCAAAACAAGTACAAAATTGAGCTTCAATTTCTCTTCAAATATCTAAAACAACCGGGCTAAAACACCTCAGCATTTTGCAAACCTTTCAATTTACTTTCTAATTTTTTCCTCCAGAAACAATACTACATGAGCAGTAGTTTACTTACGAGAAAGGAACTTCATAACACGTCATAGGTCATCTTGCTTGACCACTTGAAGATTTAATCACAGAAAATGAGTTTTCGCATACATTGACGTAGGGAAAGGCAAAGTCCTTCATGAATTAAGCAAAAGGGAGCAAAATCCATTGTGCTAAAAAAAAAACCAAACTTTATTAAGAAATATATATTTTTAGCCACTCCCAAAAATAATATCCAACAAAATGTATATTTTTTATATATGTGCATTATATGCAAAAATTATACATAGTTTATACACTTGCCGGCTAGCGACCAATTAGTACCGGCCAGTTTTGTATTTTGCCCAACTTTTCTCCTATTGATGCATATTTTTCTTTTGATAGGTCCCGAGTACTGCCATCCATGGCAGATAATTTACTTGATCAAATCCTACACAGAATCTAAATACATACAACATAATAAAGATAACCAACTAGAAATTGTATGTATAGGAAGTAAGAAAAACCTTTCCACCAGCAGCAAGAACATCAAGGAGTAGTGTCTCGTCAAGTCTCTCTACCAGATCATCTACAGCCTGCAAATTTGATGGGAAACAAAATGGAAGAAACATAAGTCTTTGTACACCTACTAAAATCATCACAAGGAAAAAGAACCAAGTAAAGCAAAATACTTCCACGAAATCTGGACAAAACAAAGATTAGCAGGGCCGATAATCCTGACAACCAACCTTTACATATAATGACAATTTCATCTCAATCAGTGTTCCATTAACAACAAGCTCAGCTGTCCTCGCATTTACAGCTCGAGGTTCAGCAATTTCCGTTACGCCATCACTTAGTTCTCCAAGTATGTTCATAGGAGGAGGAGCCTAAACCCAAAGACATGTAAAAAGGTACTGAGTTTGAGGTGGTTACAGGAAGTTAGACAAAGAAGAAACAGAAAAGCAATAGACACTATTTGTATATCATACAGAAGCTCGATAAGTGGCTTTTGTAAGTTCTCTCAGCCAAGTAGCCTTTGTCTCCTCATCACGGAACTCTATTATCATGGTGCTAGAGGACTCCAGAACCTAATGAAGAGAAGTAAAACACATGGAAGAACAAAAAAGCACATGGACTCATGACGTAATGAGGAGAGTAAAATACATAGCAGAAAGAAAAAAAGAAACACATTGGTGTGGTACCACAAAATTTGCAATAATTAGAATAGATGAGAAAGAGCCATGTTACTCATCCTGTACATGCAGGAATAATTAGGGTTTAAGGACTAATGTAGCCACATCCACTAGGTAAGCCAATAGCTAAACTACCAAGGCTTGGTTGCGATCATGGAAATATCTTATTGGAAAGAACCCTTGCTGTCCATGATATAAGGTACTTCAGCTCTCCTTTATGGCAATCCCAACATCATATCTGCTTTCATTTTAAGGAAAGTATTAATACTGAAAAGCTTGTGCGTTAAGCCCTGACCCTGCTTGTTCATTGAAAGAAATTAAAGCAATGAGTTACAAAGAAGGAACGCGGTATTTGCCATACCTCCTAAATACAAGCCCACTCCTCTACATTTTGAGCCTATGCAAAAGACCTACGCGTATTAATTTCCTAAACCTAACCATGTATAAAAAGCCCTACATATGAAAAGATCATTAAACAGTTACAAGATACATATGAAATATGTAACAATATCCTCTGAGAAATCCAAGTAGCTAATCTTGAATTTCTTCTTGGGGATAAGTGACCATCATGACCGCATTGCTCATTTGCTCTTTGCACCTAATACGGCCCTTCTCTTCTAGTATTCGTACTGATCTAGGCCCGTGCTGATAAATCCTTTTCTTTGTCTTATTGATTTGTTTACCATTTCCCTCATTCGTCATTTTCTTGGAGATTATAGAGCCACGATTCTGGTGCAATGATTCTTTTCTTCTATGAACATGTATAAACTCGTGCTCCCTTCATTTCTTAACGCATAACTCCTTTTTTCTTGATGTAGAGACTAGAGGGGTCTCGAAACAACACAACCATTGCATAAAAAAAATTTCTCGGACTTCCAAATTGCGTAAACCAATTTCCATTGAATTATCGGATTTTCTTCAAAGATGGTTTTCCTCACAAAATATCTCTCTTTAGAATTACTTGATTGTTTATAAGTAAGATGTTCCTTTCTCGGAGAACTTCCATCGGGCAATAGGTTACACGTTGTCTTACTCTATTTATTTTAGGCCTTTATCAAATAGTGTCTACGCACCTTTCGTCTCCACATTTTCTCTTGATTCTTGATTTCCCCACCTTCTAACCTTTCTTCCTCCTATACTGCATTTTCACAAGTATGTGCAAACTCATGCATTTTAACAAGTGTATGCATGGTCATCTATGCGTGGGGACAGGATTTCAATGAGGAGACTTGCATACCTTCTGCATATCCATTCCTCTAGCGCTGATGCCGATACAGGAAAAGGTACCTCCGATATTTGCAGGAGGAATTTCAAGTACTTGCTTACCAGCCATGCTATAGGGTTCACCACATCAAAAACAGGTTCAAGACAACTTCCATATCAAGGAGGTGAAAGAAACAAAGCAGAGGATAAAAGTATGAAGACAAATATGAAAAATCTTATATACGCACCTTGAGCATCTAAGATAACTGTGGGAGAGCTCAGAGTCCAATGCATAAAGATATAAACCAGATAACACAAGATAACATGGTTGCCATGAAGCAACTGAGTAGCCAATCCCCTAAATCAAGAAAACAAAGTAAAGTTAACAATATTAAGCCATTGTTGATTCATATAGTGGCTGCAATTCACACAACACCTACATACCCTCCAAACAAGGATCCGAGCCTCAATTGCAAGATCAGGAGGATACCAAGGGGCATATTCTGGTGGGAGATTTTCAATAGCAGGCTGCTCAGTATCTGGCATTGCTCGGTATAGTATGTCTAACAACTCCATCAGCCTGCGATATCTCACTGGCGAAAAGTGAAGGCCAAAATTGGGAACTTGAACAGAAACACGCATTGACGGATGGCCGGGATGAGGCACCTTAATCTTCAACCCAAAAAAAAAAAAGATAAACAGTAACAAATTAAGCAAGCACAAGAACATCAGAACCCAACTTCTAATTAAACACTAGAGATCATGACATTAAAACCAAAAAAAACTACTTTACTACTTTGTACCTGATCCACAATAACAGCCATTCCACACTTATCAACAAGAGAGCATAAGTTCTTGGCATCTTCCGGGTTATGATATGCCGAAGGCTGACATGACAAACTGCAAGCCTGATCATCAGAACCGCAATCTGTAAAAGAAGCTGCTATGTCCCTTCCGGAGATATAAAAACGAGAATACAAACTTTGGTTCTGATCACCTAGTAGGCCATCACCCTATATCCAAGACACGTATGTTAATAGGTTAGGTGAAGTATAAAAACAACATACCTTCTTGAACATTGACATACCTTGGTATGTAAAGTAAAATGACCCAAATCCAAAAGAAGATGGCTATCACATTGGGAGGAGCCACGTGGTCTAACAGGAACTCTAACTTTTGGAGCATCCAGATCAATGTCAAGGGCAAATCTGAGAAACGAAATTATCAGCACCAAAGCATAATCCAGTCCAAGATGCAAACATCCAAGAAGCAAGACACTAAATCATAAGAACCGAATTGTCAGTCACATGCAGTGTTATTAAAAGCCATTGTTTCATCGCCTAAACCGATGTATCGAGGGGTCATTGCTTCACGCATGATGCTATGCGCTTCGAGAAGTGTGCGCTTCAAACAGTAACGTGCAAATTGATCCCAACGAGAAGCTGTCGATTCTTTGAATCTCAACTTTGAGGAGTTGGATTAATATCACCACTATCACAAATTGAATCCCAAAATTACTTATTTTAATTGCAAATTGATTATTATAGTACTAAATTCTTATAGGTCTGGTACTTTTAAACTTTCCATAACTCTTTATTGGTAAAGTAATAAAATTTCATTAAAAAAAAGGATAAAACACACCCGTATAAAAGAAGTATACCAAAAAGTAGAAAATCTTACAAAAACCGATGTGGCATTCTACTAATGACACCGAATCTTCAATATATATAGGAACCTAGTCGGTACACTAAAAAGAAATAAGGGATAAGAGGCTATTCCTCAAGTGTACATAATCATTCTACTCCATCAAAATCCTCCTATTTCTCTCCTCCATACGATCCACATAAGAGCTAGACGGGAAACATCCCATGCCCTCATTCTTCTCTTCCGTCTTAAAAAGGTCCAGCTAAACATTATTTTTTTAATAGCGTCTGGCATCATTTTAGAATTCCAAACAACCTAAAAATCTCCCACCGCGAACTAGTCAGCATCCGACAATCTAAAAGGATGATAAATCACATTCCTAAGTTTTTACCCATGAAGCACCACACAAGTAATCTTCCTCTTCCTCAAATTATTTGTAGTCAAGAACACCCCCCTCGAAAAAGGCCAAGAAAAAACACACATTTCTCCACACCTAAGGATCCATATTGAGATATGTGGAAAGCTGACTTCTCCCTAATAAAAAGCTTCTCATAATAGGACTTAACAGAAAAGGCACCATTATCTATTGTCCTACATCTCCATACATGGCTAAAATCTGTAATTTTTTATTTGTCAACCAATTCAACCAAACTTTGAAATTTTGTAACCTCCCAATCTTGTATGTTCCCCTTAAACATTAAATCTCAATGCACTTCTCCCATTGTAGACGACTAGACGTTGTATCGGTTGGACTATCATCTCCTTTTGACATGAAATTCTATACATCTTTTGAGATGTGATTCTCAAAATATTGTTCCCGAACACCTATGCGCCCAAAAAATAACCCTACTCTCGTTACCCATCCTGAATAATATGTTCCCATTAAACTTTTCTCATCACTTTTGGACATCCCTCCATAGCTTGCACTCGAAGCAACATGTGACATTTTTAATCTTCCATATTCGTTCCAAAACCCCATTCTACTCTGCAATCACTCCCTTCCAAAAGGCATTGTCTCATACTCCAACTCTCAATAACCACTTTGCAAGAACGCCTTGTTAAAACCCTTAAATCTTTAATCCCAAGTCCACCACAACATTGTGGCCCAGTGACAGTCTTCCAATTTACGAAGTGACACTTCCCTGTGATGATGACTGTAGCGTGTAACGATGACATGAAATACGTGGGGGCTCTTTGCTACCCTATCTATCACAAGGTTCCAAGTTGCTTAGTCCTTGTTAGATCCTCCTAGTGGTAAACCAAGATAGGCCGTAAGAAAAGCCCCAGCATTGCACTTTAACACATGTGGTATGACCTCAATATTCTCCACCTCACCAACTAGCATGATCCTGCATTTATCCTAACTTGTGAGTTTCACTTCTCTCTTTTTGCTTCAAGATCCATGGACATTGTCAGCTTTTTGCACTTTTCGCTTTTACAGACACCAGTCACACGTCTCTTCTATTATGCATTTATGCAACTTGCTTTTGAACTAGTAAAAGATCTAAACAGAAAAGAGGCCTACTAGTTGCCAATGCAGTTTAGAGGCCTAGTTGAATATTCACATAGGGAGTATTTAAAGAGCTCTATGTTGCAAGACTTGAGTTCACAATCCACATAAATGAATAGAGAATCATTTCACTTTCATGGAAGCATGCTTTGGAAACCACGTAAAACTTCTTCAATTGTACATTTTCTTTGTCAATAGGGTGACTTGGTCTAGAAAATGGAAAGTGAATGAGAAACGGCTGATTAAAAGTCAGGATGTCAATGGTTGAAAGAGGGGGACAGGAACACCAAGTATTTCCATTCCATAGCCAACTCACACAGAAGATTCAACAATATTGACAAGCTCAAAATGAATGATGAAATAACATAAGACAAAACACAGATTAAAGAGGAGATCTTGACCTACTACCAGAATCTGTATCAGAAAATGAAGTGTGGAGACCCACTGCCAAATTTGATGAAGTAGCTAGACTTGCAGAAGAGAATAGGGAGATGTTAGAGGAAGGTTTTGATGAAGAAGAAGCGCATGAAACCATTAATTCATGTTCCTCGGATAAGGCTCCAGGGCCAGATGGTTTCACTATGACTTTCTTTCAAAAAACATAGGAGTTTATCAAGCCAGAAGTGATCAGAAGTGATGGGGGCACTCAATCACTTTCATCAGCAATGCTATATGGTGAGATCATGTAATGCCTCCTTTATTGCCTTGATTCCAAAAAAGAAAGGGGCTATATTGAACTTAGAGATTACAGACTAATAAGTCTGATTGGCAGTGTCTATAAGATTGTGGCCAAGCTACTAGCAGCAAGATTGAAGAAGGTTATTAGCAGATTAGTCTCCAGTTATCAAAATGCTTTCATTAAGCACAGGCAGATAACTGATGCTTCACTTATAGCCAATGAGGCTCTAGATTGGAGGCTTAAATTTGGGGAGCCTGGCATTATATACAAACTTGATATTGAAAAAGCTTTTGACAAGCTGAATTGGTCCTATCTAATTTCTATTCTAAGGAAGATGGGATTTGGAGACAAATGGATAAGGTGGATTAGATTCAGCATCACAACAGTCAAATATTCAGTGTTGATCAACAAAGAACTTGTGGGATTCTTCTCACCTCAGAAAGGGATCAATCAGGGAGACCCACTCTCCCCATTTCTATTTATACTTGCCAAGGAAGGTTTAAGCAAAATGCATGAAAAGGTCAGAGAACTACAATGGATTCAGGGTTTCAAAGTAGGGACAGACATCGGGAGTTCAGTCTCTGTTTCTCATCTGTTGTATGCAAATGATACTCTAATCTTTTGTGAGGCTGAAAAGTCACAACTTATGTACCTCATTTGTTGGGGGAGTAAGGGCACTTTCTCAGTGAAAGAATGTTACAGGCAGCTATGTTCTCAAAACCAAGTGATTGATGCATGGCCTTGGAAATTCATATGGAAAACTAAGCTGCCTATTAAAGTAATTTGTTTTGACTGGATTGCTCTCCATGAAGCTTGCCTGACACAAGACAATCTCAACAGGAGAGGCCTTCAGCTGGTCAATAGATGTTATATGTGCAGGGAGAATGTGGAAACAGTCGGCCATCTATTTTTGCATTGCCCACTGACCTTTGGAACATGTTTTACTGTATTTGTGGCCTCAAATGGGTTATGCCACAAAACATAAAACAGGCACACCTGAGCTGGAGTTGATGGAGAGTTGACAAGACCATCAAGAAGATCTGGTTGATGATCCCTGTAGTTATTTTTTGGTGTTTGTGGAATGAAAGGAATAGTAGATGCTTTGATGGGATCTCAACTCCAAATCACTCTCTCAAAGCTAGATGCCTACTCTATCTTTTTTGTTGGACTAAGATAGCTACTGTAATTAGTTTTGATCATCTTTTGGACTTTGTTAGTTCCCTTGCCTTAGTTTGACATACTGTAAAGGGACTAGTTTTTCTTTTATTTTTGCATCTCAACTTTTGTAACTATGCATCTTCTTGATGCTTTTGATAATATAACATCTTACTTTATCAACAAAAAACAAACGGCTGATTAAAGATGGGTGTTTGATGACTGATCACTTTTAAGGTTCTTGTATATTACACCTCAAGGAATAACCAAATTATATCTGATTGTGATAACTATTTTGTGGATCAGTCACTTGTCAGGTTAAACCAAATAAAAAAATTGTAGCGGCAACTTGCTTTTAAACTGTCATAGATCCAGAACTGCAACACAAGCCTCCTAAGATTTTAGAATGACAGCTTCATACGAAGAAAGGGGGATTTCTTGAGAGTTCAGTACTTTGATTATTCGCACTATCGTGAATGTACGGCCAACTAGATGAATGCTCATTCCTTCAAATTTATAGATTTTCTTCACAATTGTATTCATGAAAGAGTACGCAACTTAGCAAATTAAGGCTTAACATTTGATAAGTCCTATTAAATTGTGAAAGTCAACTACAGGAGGGAAACAACATGACCTCCCACCATAATTTTAAGGACCTCTCCCGTCAACATCATTTCTAGTTAGTTACTAGAAAAACATCATTTCTAGTTGAATACACCATGGAAGAACCTTCAGAATTCCTAGTGCTAGTTAGTAATGGGGTTAAATAGGAAAAAAGAATCGAATTAGTTCGGCAGGTTTTCCCTAAGATTCGTTTAGTCTCCGCCTTCAACTCTGCCTTTGATATCTTCTTATTTTCTACTCTCTGCTACTTCTCCTCTTCTTTTAATATTAAAAACAACACTTCCCAAACTCTTCTACCCAGGAGTCAAAGAACAGCTTTTACCATTTTGGTCCCTTGGTGACACCAAGCCACCAAACTTCATGGCTAGAGGTAGACCGCTCCTTCCACTAGGCTATCCTCCCTTGTCTTTTACTTTCAGTTACATGTTAATCAGAAGTGCAAAAGTTGCTTCAAAATGTGGTAAATTATTTAAAATATCAAAAAGAAGAAAACAAATACCACGAAAAGAATAAACTAGTCAAAGTTGTGGAACTTAGAATAACAACAAGTAATATGCCTCCAATCCCAAACGAGTTGGGATTGGCTATATGAATCATCATTTCTTTCTTTAAGCTCACTCATATCAGCATCATACCAAAACAAAATAAAAGCGAAAACGATATACATATATACACATAAATATATTTATATTTTTTTGGAGAAAATTCCGAGCTGGTAATCAAGACAAAGCAAGTCAATGTGGGAAAACGCTCTCAATGGCCATAGACCTGAATGGTTGGAGTGTGCAGGATCAATCTTGAAACTTATAGGAATCCTCTTGGTGGGTCGAAGCTAGAAGACGGCTGGACGAACTGCTATTTTGCATAGGTGGAGTAAGATAGGCTAGATGCTTTTACTATATATATTAATATATATATATATATATATATATATATATATATATATATATATATATATATATATATAAATAATAATAATAATAGATGTTCTCTAACCGTCTAAAACCTATTCTCAACTAGTACAAGATTTAGGAAAATAGTTTTTTTTTTTTAAATTAAATGTTAAGTTGTTCAAATATTCCAAGAGACATTTCCAATACTCTCTTTCAATTCTTTTCCTAATGCATAAAGTACATTTCAGAAACTCTAAAAAGTTTCTTTAGCATTTCTGATATTTAAGAATCTAAAATCTTTACATATAATCAGGCAGAACAGTTTTTTTTATTTGATCAAGTAAAAGAAATAGATGCCCAAACCCTCCACCGGTCCAGCCAATGGTGGCCTTTCAATAATAATAAAATAAGTAGAAGAATGAGATAGTAAAAGTAAAGAGGAAGAAGGAAACAAAGAGAAAGTGGAGAATGGGGATAAAGAACGGCACTGCCTAAAATTTCCCAACTAATTCAATGGTATGTCTATGTTCAACTAGAAGAAAAGTCTTTGCATTTTATTTGTCAAGATTCTAATCTAGGAGTAAGGTTAGTGTAGCGAACCCAAAAAGGAATTTTTGGTTTTATAATGACCTCCAACTATTTGGTCAACAAGGAGCCTAAATGAAATGTTATTTCCTACTTATGGAAAAGACAAACATCTTTTTGATCACGTGTCACTGTAATTTTCCCCTAGCTCCACTATGTAGTGATCTCTTGCATATAGTTTTCATCAAACTCATTATGCACACAAGAGCTGCAGATATTCTTTGAATTCCACAAATGCTGAAGCCTAGCACCTACTTGAGATTTTAACTCAATCAACAGTGCCTAAATCTCTCAAATCAATTGGTATCTGCCACATCCTCTGTGTTTATTCCGCTAAATTGCGGTCCATTTAATTATGATACTAAGGGGTTTGTTTGGTTCAAGAGATTAAGGGGGAAAAACAACATAAAATATACAATGCTCTGTTGGAGGGATTAGGGAACATAATCCCCACATTACTAATACAGAGGTTGATTTGCCTATCAGAAAATATATTCACTGTATAACTAATGCAACATTTAGTTGGTGGAATTAATTAATACTTGTATTAAGTAATATGAGAAGCTGAGGATTATGTTATGCAAGATAGAAGGTTGAATAAGAATACGCATACTAGCAATTACAAAGTATCAAGTATTCAAAGACAAAAAAGTTCTTAAAGTAATCCCTGCATAACATTCTGCATATCATAATTCAGCAAATAACAATCCCTGAAATACTATTCACCTTATAACAATGCTTTACTATAATTCACCATCTATACTATTTACTATCACTGCACTATAATCTTTTGCATAACTAGTATGTGAACCTAATGTCCCTAAATAAGTTATCTTTTAAAACAAACTAAGGATTCTCCAAAATAGGGATTCTCTAATCTCAATTATCCCTACACGGATATATAAGTCTTCAACATAAACATGTTCCTAACACAAATGGACCTAATGGAAGTGTCATAAAAATAACAACAAAGCACAACGAGTATTTATCCTGTTCTTAACTAAGTTCACATTAGTACAGAGATATTTTAGGTCGTAGGAGACAACATTCCTCGATGTGACTTTAGGTCTTCGCGTCAATTGTCATCCCCTTAAATCATCATTTTGGTCACACCTATGGACCAGTACACGCGAAGGTCAAGTAGAACATGGTTAAACGGAGAACTTTCATTTTCTCTTTTATGTGTGCTATCATGGGGACACTTTTTTTGGTAAGGTAATGAATTTTATTTAAATAGGGCAAAGAAATAGCTCGTATACAAGGAGTATATCAAAAAGTAGAAAACCTACAATAAGAAATGATTTTCTACGAACACCACCCGATCTTCTGTATAAACAGGAACTTCATGGGTGCACCAAAAAGAGATAAGGGATAAGAGGCTACTCCTCCTCAGGCTACTCCTCAATTGTACAAAATTCATCTCTACCCCCTCAAAAGCCCTTCTATTTCTCTCTCCAAACCACCCACATGAGTGCTAATGGAGCAACACTCCACGCCCTACGTATTCTCCTTCCTCTACAGCCATTCCAACTAAACAATACCTCTTGAAGAGTGCCTGGCATCACCCAAAGTATACCAGACCATTTCATGATTTCCCACCATAATCTAAAAGCTACCAGAAAGTGTATAGGAGATGGTCGACGTCTTCACCTGAACCCTTGTGCATAAAGCACCAACTAACATAAGTAACCTTTCTCAGTACTTTAGAGACCCAAATCGAACTATATGAGAAGGCAACCTCCTCCCCAGTCAGAAGCTTTCTGTAATAAGACTGTACAGAGCTTTGTTTTTGAAGCAAATCAATTAGGCATTGAAACTGTCAACTCCCAATCTTGGAAATTCCTCCTAAACCTCAAGTCCCAAAAAGCTTCTCCATCTTGTAGTCTCCGGACTCATTGGACTGACAACTTCTTCTAACAAGAAATACTGTAGATGTTTGAGAAAGTAAACCTCAAAATGTTATCCTCACACCACCTATGCCCCCAACAACATATGCTCCTCCCATTTCCTACCCTGAATGACACATTGGCGCTAAACTTTTCTCATTCCTTCATAATATTCTTCGGCAAACCGCATCCATAGGGTATGGTGACATTTTTAGTTATCCAACCCCCTTCCAATCCCTATATATTTCCCCTATCACCTATCATGTGAACATTAGATTTGTCAACTCTCGTACAACCGCAGAAAATATTAGCATACACAATTTCATCTATTGGATGTGTTGAGCCTTAGAGACCCAACATTCACTCTCATATAATATTGCTAGTTGTTCTAAATTTTCTCATCAATCAAGGCAAAATCAAATAAAGAAAACAAACAACACTAAATAAGTTACCCGAACTTCTTGAATTCATAACCATAAGGCTGGATCCAAAGCGAACAAAGTTATTCAGAGTTTCAGACAACTGAGATCATAGGAAGGCTTAAGCTTCCAACTACTTTTGCCAGGAAACATATATGATATCAGATATACTTTTAACCCTATCACTCAGAATGTTAAATGCCAAAAAAGAATAATGCATAGCCCTCACATATCAGGAACCAGATTTCTTTATGTTAGAGTGAGGAAATAATGGCAAAATCAAAAAGCAAATTAAGCAACCTGCTTTGCTTCTCGAGTACCATTTGAAATTGCTCCTGCGCTCTGCGAGTCATCTTTTCAATTTTATTCTGCATTAGCAACATTAGCTTCATTAACAAAATGCTACATTTATATGGCAGTAAAAATGATATTCAGGATATTCAAAAAACAATCACCTGTAAAACAGTTGCAGTTTCTAATGCTACAGTAGGGCTAACAGCATTGCTCCTTTTCATAAATTCTAAAAACCGGTCATAGGTTTCCCTGAAAACCTGTCAAGTAATTTTGAAAGATAAGTGATTTCAGATTTGTTTGATATTCAGATGCAATACCAAAAACACAAATCAAAGAGCCAGAAACAATCTTGACATGAGAACCGACACAATTGCCTATGCAAAATTGTGAATTAGACATGGAATCCAACACATAATTATTATACTGGGTGCAGTTTATTTTTCTTGGGACAAGTATGTCCCTTAACTGAGCACAACTGTCCTATTCTGGAAAGCAAAGGCACAACAAATAGGACGAAATAATTTTGACAAGTATATAGGAGTCCGAGTGTAACTAAAATAAAAGCTTTAAAAAAAAACATGAGGCCACGAACATTAGAAATTGACCTTAACTCAATGATGATAGAGAAAACAGAATTAACCATAACCGTTTCTTCCATATCAGATCTGAAAAGAATCCTAATTGGAGAAGAAGACGAATCCCATTTGAAGAAGAAAAGAACCTAAATGTCGGTGCTCTCCTGACGCCATACTGATATTTCTAAGGATTCTATGCTCTTCCTCCTCCCCGTCTTTTTTTCCCCCACTTCTGCTGTACCAGGATATTTTTACCAGTTCTCAGCTTCTCTATTACTGCAAATTGTTTTCCTCCTATGCAGCATTATGATGCATTGATTTTTTGAGCTATGTTTTGCAGTGTGCTTGTTTGGTATTTGGTGCCAATTTGATGATTTATCTAAGATCTATGGATCACAAGATAGATTAAAATGTTTTTAAAATGTTTTTTTAGTTGTTATGGCAGCTAACTATGTTGCTCAGATACGGGTGGGGATCTAGAAGTCAGATAGGTCATCACCTAAATATTAGGATCCGGGGATACTGATAGGAGTAGAGATAGGGGCATTGAGATACGACCAATAAATGTATAATAAGACGTATATAAGTTATATTTTGATTGAAGTAAAAAACATATTAATATTTGCGCAAAAGAGCATGCACGCGTACAAAATGAATACCAAAAGGTAGAAAACCTACAAATTTATTACGACATATATAAGTATATTTCGATAATTAATTGAAGTTATTGAGCCAAAAGTAATATAATGAAATTCTAAGCACTTAGTATTTTATTCCTAAGATATCTCATGTGATCGCAAAGCCTTCTCACACTTAATATAAATATGTGACAAATCTAGAAAAAAAAACCAAATATCTAATCAACCTATACTTCTAGGCCAAAGGTGTAGTCAAAGAACCCAAGGTAAATTGACCAAATCATGTGTGGATCCCACACCCACACTCAAATATCTGATTAACACGGGTGCGGCAAGGATTTTGAAGGATCCGAGCAACATAAGCAGTTACTATTATTTTTTAAGGGTATTTTATAGGTTCACATAAAATAAATTACATGCGTCAAGTATAATGTTGTGCTCAAATAACATCAAGTACCCCTAACTTAAGAAATTTCTTGTCCCCCTAAACTTCATGTATGCATATGTACCTGACACAACCCTATATCTGGACTACTTAGATAGCTGGTAGATTTGTGTAGTTATGAGTGTATTAAATTTCAGGGAACAGAAATCCATCATTCGGATCAATATAAAAACATTTCAAAACAGACATGTAAGACAGTGTCCTTCCAAGTCAACTTTCATAATGTTCCGATTGAGGGCATTTTCAATGATATTAATATACCTATCTAAATCTGGAGATGACGAGGAAAAACTCAGTTTAACGAATGAGACAAAGGGATTCATCATTGTTTTGATAAGGTAAATTGTATTAATCAAAAGGGAGAGAACTCCCATATACACGAAGTATACCAAAAAGTAGAGAATTTACATCAGAACATGATTCTCTACAAAAGACGCTCAATCTTCTATACAAGTAGGGGCTAAATGAGTGCACCAAAAAGCGATCAAAGATAAAAGACTATTCTTAAGATGTGAAAAAGGAGACTCAATCCCCTCAAAAGCTCTCCTATTTCTCTGCTCCCAAACTATCCACATGAGAGCTAACGGGGCGAAATTACACGCCTTTTACTTTCTTCTTCTACGGAAACCGGCCCAGCTATATAACATTTCCTTTACAATGCTTGGCATCACTCATTGAACACCAAAAAGATTCAGGATTGCCCTCCACAAAGCAGAGGACACAGGGCAATGCAACAAAAGATGATCAACTTCTTCCCCTGAGCATTTACACATGTAGCACCAACTAACAAGTGTAATTCCTCTCTTTTGAAGATTTTCAGCAGTCAAGATCATTCCCCTCGCCGCTAGCCATGCAAAAAAGCACATCTTCGTGGGCGCCCTAGGAATCCAGATCGAGGAGTATGGAAAAGTGGCCTCATCTCTCACCAACATACTCTGGTAAAAGGATTTTACGGTGAATAAACCATCGCTACGCAAACCCCATCTCCAAGAATCACAAGATGGCTGGGGCCTGTCTTGCCCATATACCAGTGTCAACAAATCTTGGAGCTCCGCAATCTCCCAATCTTGCATGCTCCTTCTAAATGAGAGGTCCCCTACTACCCCCTTCATGCTCCTTACGAATCTGTTGGACCATCAATTCCCTCTAGTTTGAAACTCTGAAGACGTGGGGGGAAGGAGACCCTCAGAGTATCCTCTTCACACAACCTATGATTCCAAAAGCTAATTTTCCTTCCATCTCCCACCCTGTAAATGATGTTTCCACTGAATGCTTCCCAATTCTTCATGATGCTCCTCCACATGCCACACCCGAAAGGTGTTGTGATTGCCTTGGTCCTCCAACCCCCTCCCGTGGAATCGTACTTTTTTACTATGACCTCCCTCCATAGAGCATGCTCTTCTACCCCGAATCTCCACAGCCACTTCCCCAATAAGGCTCTGTTAAATACCCTAAGATCTTTTACTCCAAGTCCACCCCACTTCTTTGGGAAAGTGACTGTCTGCCAATTCACTAGATGAAACTTTATAGTTTCATTCGCCGCATCCCAAAGAAAATTCCTTTGAAGTCGCTCAAGTTTTTCTGTGATGCTCACCGGAGCTTGCAACAGGGACAAGTAATAGGTGGGCATACTCAATAAGCACTTCCTTACCTCCTTTTGACAAATACCGTTTTTGCCAGCCTGCTAATCTTTTTTCAACCCTTTCGATCACTGGATTCCAAACCGTAGTATCCTTATGCGAAGCGCCCAATGGGAGACCAAGGTAAGTAGTGGGAAGGGAGTTCACCTTACATCTGAGAACATAAGACAAAACATCAATATTAGCAACCTCACCCACCGGGAAAATATCACAGTTGCCGAGGTTGATTTTGAGTCCTGATACTATCTGAAACGACTGCAGGACCTGCTTTAGGTAGGTCAACTGATCCATATCGGCATCACAGAAAACCAGGGTGTCATCCGCAAAAAGCAAATGAGAGACTCTTCGGGCACTGAGCACCCCGATCGGAGCTGAGAATCCTCTCAAGAAGCCTCCGCCCGCCGCACGATCCATCATTTTACTCAGAGCATCCATCACGAGAATGAATAGCATGGGGGATAGGGGTCACCTTGCCTGAGACCCCTGGAGCTGCCAAAGAAACCACACGGGCTACCATTAACCAGGACAGAGAATCTGAGTGAAGAAATGCAGAACTTGATCCATCCCCTCCATCTTGCCCCAAACCCCATCCGCATCATAATGAAGTCCAGGAACTCCCAATTGAAATGGTCGAAAGCCTTCTCAAGGTCCATAGTAAGCCGGGTTCTCTATTTTTCCTTCTGGAGTCTACAAGTTCATTTGCCATCAAAGCAGCATCCAGGATCTGCCTACCTTCCATAAAAGCATTCTGGGAGAACGCAACAGTCATGTCAAGAACCTTCTTAAGGCTGTTAGAAAGCACTTTAGAAATAATCTTGTAAATGCTCCCCACGAGACTAAAAAGCCTGTAGTCTCTGATACAAGATTCACTTTCTTTCTTAGGCATAATAGTAATAAGAGAAGCATTGATACTTCTCTCGAAAACACCATTCACATGGAAGTATTCAACGGCTTCCATCAACTCCCCTTTGATGGTGTCCAAAAAGAGCTGGAAGAAGACCAAGGAGAAACCATCAGGCCCGGGGGCCTATCACCAGCACAACTCGACACAGCCTCGTGCACCTCCTCCTCCTCCTCGAAAGCCTTTTCTAGCCACTCACTGTCTCCCTCCCCTATGTGATTGAACTCTATTCCCCCAAAGTCGGCCTCCAACTAACTTCCTCTTTGTATACGTTCTCATAAAACCCCATTATCGCCCCTTTTACCTCCTTCTCTCCCTCAATCCTCACCCCATCCACAACTAAGGACTCTATGAAGTTTCTCCTTCGATTTGCAACCGCCACCCAGTGAAAAAACTTGGTATTCGAATCCCCCTCCTTTAACCAGAGCGCCCTCGATTTTTGCCGCCAACTAGTCTCCTGAGCTATTGCTAACTCGACTATTTTCCTCTTAACCTCCCCCAATCTCGCTTTCTCAGATTCATCTAACTCCATCGCCCCTTCCCCTCTTTCTAATTCCCCCCAATTCATGCATGAGCTCCCTCATTTTAACCTCTACCCTCCCAAAAACCTCCTTATTCCGCCTAATAATATCTCCCTTGAGCAATTTAAGTTTCTTCGAAAGACGGAATGAAGGTGTCCCTGATACCCCGTAGCTTGTCCACCATTATTTCACCTTATCACCAAATCCTGGCACTTTCAACCACATGTTGTCGAACCGAAAGGGAGCACGCACCCCCTCCCTCTGCATCCATCTAGCAAAATAGGCAAATGATTCGAAGTAGGCCTAGGTAAAGGAATCTGCAGCACATTCGGCACCAGCTCATCCCATGAGGGCGATATCAGGAATCTATCAAGTCTAGATCTTGAGTTGGAATCCTCCACCCTGGCCCAAGTAAACCTTTCCCCTGACAGAGAAAGGTCAATGAGAAAGTGATCATTGATGAAGTCAGAAAACTCTTCCATGGCCTACACCCTAATCTCTCCTCCGGGAATCTAATAGTGTTAAAGTCTCCCCCTATAACCCATGGAATGTCCCATTCCCCCATCACAATGGCCAGTTCCTCCCAGAAAGACTCATTGGACTCTTCTCCTACCTGTCCGTACACTCCCCTAAATCCCCACTCCACCCCACTCACTCTATCTTTGACAAGAGCTGCTAAAGAAAAAACTCTCTTCTTAATCTCCTTTACCTCCAAGCTTCTAACATCCCACATTAGAAGAATGCCCCCGGCACTTTCCACTGCTGGGACCCAGTCATATTTTACCCAACTACCTCCCCAGACACTCCTCACAATCACATCCGGCAAAACTTCCATTTTTGTCTCCTGAAAACAAACTAGGTTAGCACCCCACTCTCTAACTCCCACTTTGATAATGGCCCTTTTGTTTGGGTCTTTCATCCCCCTCATATTCCATGAAAGAATCTTAACTTCCATAAGTAACAATATCCCGCTTTTCCCCACTCCCCCTAGCCGAGCTCCCTTCCTTCTTGTCACACACCCGGCCCCTTCTCTGGTACACCACTACATCCCCTAAATTATTTTGCTTAACACCTTGACCCAACTCCCTCCCTGCACCGTCATAAAGAGATTGTTGCTCAATCTCCCTCAACAGTTCTAACACCGTATCTTCCTTCCCTTCAAAAGAAAGACCTAGAAACTTCCCAAGTTTAATAGTTTATCCTCCATCCAGAAAGACATATCCTCTCCTCCAATCCGTGATGAAATTGGGCAGGCGTATTCTATATGTACCCTTTCCTTGCTCTTACCAGAGGAATACAAGACCATAGCATTGCTAGCACTAGGAACTTTAGGTGCCGAAAGGATCTCACCATTTCCTTGAGGGGCAATGATGTGTGGCTATAATTCCATAGTTTCGTACATTACGTGCCTTGCATTTTACATGCTTTAATGATAAATTACACTTTATTTGCGCATGATGGAATCTATTTTATGTATAGGTGAATTGGAGATAAAAGTAGAGCAAAACGGATACTTAAACGTTGAAAGTATGCTCGAGAACATTGAAAAGGAGAGACCTGGCGAGGCCAGCCAAAGGCCAGGCTGAACCAGACTTTAGCCTGGCGAGGCCAGCCAAAATCCAGGCGTTAGGCTAGCGACGCCAGGCCTGAGGCCAGGTCCAATCCGAGTTTTGAAGACTTAATTCGTTTCCGGGTTTGACTAGGACTTGGCCTACACGTTTAGGGTTTCTTCTACACATATAAAGAGACCTAAAAACACCACTTGGAGGGACTTTGGCAGCTAGAGGCAAGAAGAGCTGGTGGAATCACCTGTTGGGAGTTAAAATCATCAATTTCTACAACTTTTCATTTTTACTCTGTATTTTAATTATGCAAAATATTTGGGATATTGTTACTATGAGTATGAGTAGCTAAATTCCTAATCTAGGATTTTGATGGAACCTATTGAAGGATGATTTTCTTGTTACGTTAATATAGATTAGCCGTAGTATTTCCTTTATTTGTTCAACTATATTATTCTTGTGGTTGATTGAAGGGCCCTCAATTAGCTGTGCCTATTTAGTATGTATTACTCGGAAGAGAGTACATATTTAGGTAGTTGTTAAACAACATCACTCCTAAACGTATATGAGGGATCAATACGAAGGTTTAAAGGTGGGATTAGGGATAACGAAACCTTGGTGCGATCAGAGTGAGATGTACTTAATGCCAGCTAGCGTAATTCGTGAGAATATGTCTAATACATTATGGTAATTACTCGGGAGAGAGTTACGACAGTTAGAGTGCTCATGATCGGTAGAGAAGACTTAGGCAAATTTATAGGAAACGTAGCGGAAAGGATTCCGACAATTGGGGAAATCATAACTCTAGACCTCCTTAGTCTTGTCTAGAATTTTATCCATGTTAGTTGATAATTTTACTGCTTTATAATATTTGCTAGTTAATTAGTAGAAATAAAAATCAAATCTTTATAACTAAAAAATTATTTGAACTTGTGTTTCTTTGCAATATTGAACAGATGTAGCTAAGCCTTAGTTCTCTGTGGGATTCGACTCCGGACTTGTAAATCGGATTATATTTGCAACGACCGCTAAATTCTTTTTATAAGGCATAGTTGGGCGTGATCAGACAGCAACCTCTGAAATTAACACCCCGCTGCTATAGGAATGTCCAGAAACACAGTAGAGTAGCAGGGAGTAAGAGAGCATGGAACCCTTGGCGGCATATTAACTGAAAATATTGGTCCGGCACTAACATCAATTGGGGCATGCTCAACAATCTTCCCAGAAGAAGAAGAAGCTTGAAGTGTAACCTCAGCACAACTAAGCTCAGGAGTAAGTAGGGGGGATGGAACTGGGTCCATCAGAGGCGGGAGGCCGTGAAATAACAGCACCATCTTTAGCCGGTGCTACCCCTAAAGCAGCGGCCATCGAAGAGGGGCGCAGGTCACTAGAGCTCGGTGAAGAAGTGCCACTGTGTGAAGCACCATTGGCAGAAGGAGGAACGACTGTTCCCATATGCTTAGGAGCCTTATCAGGCGCAGCTTGAAATAATCTGGGCCTCTTATGATCAATTCTAATAGAATTGGAAAAAGTTGTTAGGCCCATGTGAGGAGGCCCAGGCCTATACTTGCTGAAAACTTGCCCGGCCCTATGATAATTAGAAGAGGATCGACCCATTCTGCCTTTCCAGTCCGCATCACTAACCCATTCACGTCTTTTCCTCCTGTTATTTGTCTTACTCTCCCAAATTCAAACCTCCCGTCTCTTCTCGATCTAACGTCTAATTCCGGCTTAGTCCAGTAATCCGGTGACCCATCCCCTCCCCTCAGAGACTGATTTCCCCTCCCCTCAGAGACTGATTTCCCCTCCCCTCAGAGACTGATTTCCCCTCCCCTCCCTTCTATTTGACCTTCCCTTTTCTTCCGCCACTATCACAGGCATAAAGATAAGGCGAAATTCAGGACTCAATCAAACCGTATAACTCAAGTAGCCATCTTCCACCACAATGGAGACAGGGATTCTGCCCCCTTTCCACACCACAATCCTCACTCGCGAGAGATCGTGTAAACTGCAAGTGACATCAATAAACCCCCACAGATTTTCCCAATCTTCATGAATAGATCAAGACACCAAAGATGCATCGGGAGACCCACCATGTTGACCACCAATGTTTCGCCAGTGAAACGAGGGTCAAGACACCCATTGTGCTCCACCCATCTGTCTAGCTTTAAGAAGTTCCCATCGAAACACATGTTTCCTCTGACAAGAATTTCTGAAGCTTGAGACTCGTCGACAAATCGAAAGAGATATTGAGTGTCCCCCAATTGCGATATTTTCAGCCCGTCCTTGACGTTTCATGCCTCTGCTGCCCAGTTCCTAACAGCCTCTGGAGAACCAACCCATTTGGAGAAAGACCCAATCAAATAAGATTCCAAGAAACCCTTACGCCTGAGAGTGTGCTCCTCGGACAGCGAGAAGGGGATTCATCATATACTGTTCATTCAAGCGCATTATCTGCTCCACCGGCCACGCTATTACTATTAAAGGGCAGTCCGGTACACTAAGCTCCCGCTATATGCAGGGTACGGGGAAGGGTCGGACCACAAAGGTCTATTGTATGCAGCCTTATCCTGCATTTCTGCAAGAGGTTGTTTCCACAGCTCGAACTCGTGACCTCATGGTCACATGGCAGCAACTTTACTAGTTACGCCAAGGTTCCCCTTCGGCCACGTTATTACTATTGCAAAACTAAAATTCTTTTTTTCCTTCCGAAATAATACTTGTTAATAAATCAAGGTAAACTCAAAAGAAAAAGCACCAAAAGGTTAATACCACCCATATCCAAAGAATACACAAGATCCATCTGTCTTTTAATATGTTAAGATTCCTTCATCACTTGCATAACGACTTAAGAGCCATAGCTTCACGAGGTGTAACGTCAATAGTATCAATTTGCAGAAAGACGTTCCGTATAAAATGAAGAAACTAGCCCATTGTAATGCCAAGGTGGTTTAGATTCAGTAATTGAGATACATGCTACTACGGTTCTGACTTTAAAGAAGCATGAGATTATACAACATACAAGGTGGAGAACATAGAACAGATCATTGAGATCCACAGATGTAATTAGGATTACTTTCTACAACTAACTTAGAATAAGAGTTGGCCAAGACCCTTAAAGATTCTGGAGTACAGAAACCAGCAATTGAAAGGGTAGAGGAAAAACTAGCAGAATGATAAAAGAGATTTATCTAAGGGGGGAAAGAAATATTATGAAGACTACAATATCCAGCATCTTTACCAACTCATTATGCTATTAATGCTACCTACTAATGTGGAAGAAAATTGGAGATCCTCTGTGGGATAAAAGAGGAGGTGAAGAAATACCATCTCATAAACTGGATGCGGAAAAATCACCCATAAAGGGCTTGCGGGTTATAGATATTAAGGTTTTTGTTAGTTATGTGTAGTCCCACATTGGAATGGGAGTAATATGTACTTTGTAGACTATAGCTATAAATAGGACCTCTTGTATTATATTGAGTATCTAATATCAATAATATATTTTCTCCCGTGCTTTCTCACATAGTATCAGAGCATTAGTGAGAAAAGATCGTTGTGCGTCATTCCAGCGTTAACCGGGAAGAAAGAACTCAGTCATCGTGCAATTTTTCCGGTGACCTAAGGCTTGTCTACGTGAAAGTCACTTTCTGTCGGTGTTGTGCTAAAACCAACACCACCACGACGTAGATCAACCTCCGACGACCAACCCCTGATAATTTATCTGGCAGAAAAGCTGCCACGTGCCTCCACGCGCCGGCAACAACAACTTTTCCGGCGAGGATTCCGGCCATTTTTTTGCGAAACTTTTTCAGGACAATTTGCTCTCCTCACAATTCCGAGCCTACCCATCTAATTCAAATCAAATTCCGACCACTTTTATATTTTTCTGGCGTGAACAGTGACCTTTCCGGCCATTGTTTTTTAAAACATTTCCGGTAAAATAGTTTTCTGTTTTCTGCTGTAAACAGTGTTTTTCCAGCTATTTCTTCAGTTTTCCCACAGGAGTTACTTATTTCCACTATTTCAAGTTTAACCCTACTACAACAAATTGTAGCGACATGGGAACCGATACTTTGAATAGTCGGATGATTTCTTTAGCAGATTATATTGAGTTCCTTCAGTACAAAGCATGTAAGCAGATACCTTCTGAGATGGCTTCTGTTGTTCAAACAGGTAATAGCGTGACTTGTTTCTCCCAATCTTCATACTCTGAGTTTTGGGTCATTGATTCAGGTGCATCAGATCATATGTCTGGTAACAAATTTCTTTTCAGTACTATTTCGTATTCTCAATCTCTTCCAAGAGTCACAATGGCCAATGGGTCTCAAACCCCATGGCAACTGCAATAGGTCAAGCAAGCTCACTTCCTTCCTTACCTTTAGATTCAGTCATTTATGTTCCCAATAGTCCTTTTAATCTCATAGTTATTAGTCGCTTAGCCAAATCACTTAAATGCGTTGTTTTATTTTTTGATGACCATGTTTTTATATAGGAACGCAGTACGGGGCGGATCATTGGTACCGGGCGTGAATCAAACAGACTTTATTACCTTATCCTTGCTAAATCACATGAACTCACATCTTGTCTTCCTTCAACAACTTGTCCTGTTACTGATTCACCAGATTTATTACATAAACGGTTGGGACATCCCAGTTTGTCAAAACTTCAGAAAATGGTATCTGGTTTATCTCACTTGTCAGCTCTAGAGTGTGAGTCATGTCAGCTCGGTAAGCATACCCGCTCCCATTTCCCTCGGCGTCTTGATAATCGAGCAGAGTCACCTTTTACTTTAGTCCATTCAGATGTTTGGGGTCCTAGTCGGGTCAGTTCCACCTTAGGATTCCGCTACTTTGTCAGTTTCATTGATGATTATTCCAGGTGCACTTGGATATTTTTGATAAAAAATCGATCTGAGCTGTTTTCTATTTTCCAGACCTTCCACGCTGAAATTCAAAATCAATTTGGGGTTTCTATTCGCACATTTCATAGTGATAATGCCCGAGAGTATTTGTGCTCCCCATATCAGCAGTTTATGAAATCTCATGGGATTATTCATCAAACATCTTGTCCGTACACATCTTAACAAAATGGGGTAGCTGAAAGAAAGAATAGGCATCTGATTGAAACTGCTCATACCATACTTATACAATCTCATGCTCCGTTGCATTTTTGGGGATGCAGTTCTTACATCTTGCTATCTTATTAATCGTATGTCATCTTCAGCTATCCAGAACCAAGTTTCATTCTCTGTCATGTTTCCCCACTTACCTTTGTTCTCTCTTCCACCCCGTATCTTTGGAAGCACTTGTTTTGTCCATAACCGTACTCCAGGAACAGATAAGTTAGCTCCTCGTGCTTTTAAGTGTTTTTCTGGGTTACTCGAGAACACAAAAAGGGTATCGATGTTATTCTCCTGACCTCCAGCGGTACCTTATGTCCGCTGATGTTACCTTCTTTGAAACTCAATCATACTTCACAGGTTCAGGTCATCACTTACATATTTCTGAGGTACTACCAGTTTCATCATTTGGAGATTCAGTCACTATCTCCCANTTTCATCTTTTGGAGATTCAGTCACTCCAGCTCCACCACCTACAGCTCCAGTTGTAGCTCCACCACCTATAGCTCCAGTTGTAGCTCTACCACCTATAGCTCCAGTTCCACCACCTACAGCTCCAGTTGTAGCTCCACCACCTATAGCTTCAGTTCCTCCACATAATCCAGTTCAATCTTCTGCAGCTCCACCACTCTTGACTTATCATCGTCGTCCACATCCAGCATCAGGCCCAGGTGATTCACGCCCCGCATCAGATTCTGCACCTACTGCGGACTTGTCTCCTCTTAGTCAACCAATTGCACTCCGCAAAGGTGTACGATCCACACTTAATCCTAATCCCCACTATGTCGGCTTAAGTTATCATCATCTGCCGTCCCTTCATTATGCTTTTATATCTTCTTTGTCCATTGTTTCTATCCCTAAGTCTACAGGTGAGTCACTATCTCATCCAGGATGGCGACAGGCTATGATTGACGAGATGTCTGCTTTACATGCGAGTGACACTTGGGAGGTTGTTCCTCTTCCTGCAGGTAAGTCTATTGTTGGTTATCGTTGGGTTTATGCAGTCAAAGTCGGCCCGGATGGCCAAGTTGATCGGCTTAAGGCTCGTCTTGTTGCAAAAGGATATACTCAGATTTTTGGGCTTGATTATAGTGATACTTTCTCTCCCGTGGCTAAAATAGCATATGTTCGTTTCTTTTTGTCCATGGTTGTTGTACGTCATTGACTTCTTTATCAGTTAGACATTAAGAATGCTTTTCTCCACGGTGATCTTGAGGAAGAAGTTTATATGGAGCAACCACCCGGTTTTGTTGCTCAGGGGGAGTTTAATGGTTGTGTGTGCAGATTGCACAGGTCACTATATGGTTTGAAACAGTCCCCTCGAGCTTGGTTTGGTAAGTTCAGCACAATTATTCAGGAGTTCGGCATGACTCGTAATGAGGTTGATCACTCCGTGTTTTATCGGCATTCGGCTCCTAATCTGTGAATTTATCTAGTGGTTTATGTTGATGATATTGTTATTACTGGCAATGATCAGGATGGTATTACTAATTTGAAGCAGCATCTCTTTCAGCACTTCCAGACTAAGGATCTGGACAGATTGAAGTATTTTCTAGGTATTGAGGTCGCTCAGTCTAGCTCAGGTATTGTTATTTCACAGCGGAAGTATGCCTTAGACATTCTTGAGGAGACTGGAATGATGGGTTGCAGACCTATTGACTCTCCTATGGATCCGAATGCTAAGCTTCTGCCTGGACAGGGGGAGCCTCTTAGAGACCCTACGAGATATAGGAGGTTGGTTGGCAAATTGAATTACTTCACAGTGATTAAACCTGACATTTCTTTTCCGGTGATTGTTGCAAGTCAGTTTATGGATTCTCCCTGTGATAGTCACTGGGATGCAGTTGTTCGCATTCTTCGGTATATAAAGTCAGCTCCAGGCAAAGGATAACTATTCGAGGATCGAGGCCACGAGGAGATTGCTGGGTACACAGATGATGATTGGGCAGGATCACCTTTTGATAGACGTTCTACGTCTGGATATTGTGTTCTAGTAGGAGGTAATTTGGTCTCGTGGAAGAGCAAGAAACAGAATGTAGTTGCTCGATCTAGCGTCGAAGCCGAATATCGGGACATGGCTATGGCAACGTGTGAGTTAGTTTAGTTCAAACAGTTGCTCAAGGAGTTAAAGTTCGGAGAAATCAGCAAGATGGAACTGGTGTGTGATAACCAAGTTGCTCTTCATATTGCGTCAAATCCGGTGTTCCATGAAAAGACTAAACACATTGAGATCGACTGTCACTTTGTTAGAGAAAAAATACTTTCAGGAGATATTATTACAAAGTTTGTAAAGTCGAATGATCAACCAGCAGATATTTTCACTAAGTCTCTTATTGGCTCTCGTATTAGTTACATGTGTAACAAGCTCGGTACATATGATGTGTATGCACCGGCTTGAGGGGGAGTGTTAGTTATGTGTAGTCCCACATTGGAATGGGAGTAATATGTACTTTGTAGACTATAGCTATAAATAGGACCTCTTGTATTATATTGAGTATCTAATATCAATAATATATTTTCTCCCGTGCTTTCTCACAGTTTTCAATAAAGCCCTGGTGAACAAATGGATTTGGAGATTTGGGTTGGAGGACAAACAAGGCTTTATGGAGAATGGTCACCATCGACATGTTTGGGGCATATTTCAAATACCTGGACCATATGGGGTAGCCTTGTGGAGAAGCTTCATTAAGATGTGGGCTACTTTTTACAGACATGTCTAGTTTAAAGTGGGAGATGACACTAGATTCAGCCTTTGGAGACAGAGGTTATGTGGAGATGCCTCCTTATGCAATGCATTCCCTGTCATATGCAGGGAGCAGGAAGGAGGAACTCTGCGGGACTTCAAAATTCTGAAGAAATTTGCAGGTTTGAGAGATGGAAGAATTTCACAGCTACTTCGGTTCCTCAACAAGTAAAGAATCTCAATCATGAACAACTATAATTCAAGATGACAGGGACAAAGATTGATCTGAATGATCATCCATCCGAGATTACTATGAAGGGAGGTGACATGCATCTCTTACATCTCAGTGCCGATTCCAACAACACCAACCAAAATGGCTTCTTTGCATGGCCAACAGCTTGTGAAGCTACCATAAAGCCGGAGAACTTGAGAAAAGAAAAAGATATATACACTAGTAGGTATTTCATGTGCACGGGGATAAGAGGATGTTAATCATTTACTACATTCCCAAATTAGGTGTATAATGTAGAACATCTTGTATGTGGGAATTTCACTTTATTATTAATAAAACTACTTAGTTTATAGAAAAAGATAAGATGGACTAAAGCGCATTAAAGGAGGCTAATACTGTCAAATAATGGACCATGTCCAACAGAAGATGAAACAATATAGTGGCTAAGTAAGGTCTCATTTGGGCTGCCAAACAATAATAAGTCCCTGCTGCCCCCAACGATAAGTAAAACAAACAATAAAATACTAATAAAACCGAGGAGGGGCGGGAATCCACATCTACATCCTTATCCATTCTTCTTTTTCTAGACACAGAGAGTTCATTAAGACAAGGGGAGCCTTGGAGCAACGGTAAAGTTGTCTCTGTGTGACCTATAGATCACGGGTTCGAGCCGTGGAAGCAGCCACTAATGCTTGCATTAGGTTAGGCAGTTTACATCACACCCCTTAGGGTGCAGCCCTTCCCCAGATCCTGCGTGAACGCGGGATGGCTTGTGCACTGGGCTGCCCTTTTAGAGAGTTCATTAAGAGGAATACCGTCAAGCTTCTGAATTATATAGTATGTTATAGAAAAACAACCCAAGCAGGAATCCTACAACATTCATGCTCCTTTAACTGACATCCAATCAAACGAAATCCTGATCACAAGTCACAAAAAACAATCCAACTAAAACCACTTAACCTTTACCATCATTAGTATCCTGCAATTCTAGGGGGACATATAAAAAGGAACCCTAAATTCTGAAACCACATTTATTAATTAAACTTTGGGAATGAAATCTCAAAAGTTTAAATATATTGAACTAAATAATACTCCCTTCGTTTCGATTTATGTGTTCCTATTTGACTGGGCACGGAGTTTAAGAATGAAATGAAGACTTTTGAAACTTGTGGGCTTAAACATGCCATAATATTTGTGTGGGCTTACACATGCCATAATATTTGTGGCAATAAAGTCTTGTCATTAAGGGTAAAATGGGGAAGTTTAAGTAAATTATTTTCAAATTTAGAAAAGGGACATTCTTTTTGGAATGGACTACAAAAGAAACAGGGTCATATACGCCAACAGTTCAAAATCAGTCAACTTGCAAAAATTTTTGATAAAGTTAATACTAAACAAACATATACTTAAAACAGGCAGGAAAGGAAATCATAACCACATACTGTAACATCACAAGACGAGATTCTTGCAGATAGACGCCAGTCGACATTTTCCCCAGAAGGTGCTTGTATGAAACTAGCTTGTAGAGCATTCACCTTCTGCTCGCTAATGACACTCTGCACAGAAATACTTCGCCTAATCAGTCAACTATGCCCAAATGTATAGCAAAAAACAAATATATCAACAGTTACGTATCCATTCAGAATTAGTTCGTGTCAGCTATATGGATCGTCTATATTCATTCCACTGTATTCAGCTTCGGGTGTGCTTAGATGGGCACATCGCAACGACTAATGATAGTTAAGTTTACAGCACAAACACAGATTAAAGCAATTCATCTGAGGTTCACGGATTTAGGAAATGAAAAGAAATGAATTTCATTTCAATCGAACTGATAATCTATTTCTCCTTTTCCAATATGCCTAACTGAATACCTAAAACAAGAAAATGCATAATCAAGAACAAAAATATATTCCATGCTAATATTTCAAACAAGAGACTAACCCTAAACCATTTTAGATCAAACATGAAAGCTATAAACAAAAACACACACCATAGAAAAATGTACACATGCAGATTCATGCTCAGTCAAGCCATGATTCTAGCACCCAAGTATGGCCTACCGCTCAAGCTGGCACAGATCATGGGAGACCATGGTTCAGATCCCAGCAGCGACAAAGACAATAGATGAATTCTTCCTATTTGTCCAAGCCTTAGTGGACAATGTTACCCAATACATGTGCTGGTCGAAGATAGTAGGTAATCGGTGGAGTAATCAAGGAGTGCACCAGATATCACCATTACCAAAAAAAAACATGATTCTATATGCAAAAGGTTAACTTCTTTTTACAAAACTTCGTAACACCAATTATAGGATCATCTGACATTAAAAATAATAATAAAGAGAAAAATCCACGAAAGAGGAACAGAAAAGGAACTTGAATAGCAACTATCTCCAGATATTATCAACTGAAATATTCTAATTACATCACGTCTTAAACGAAAAGGCTATACAGAGACACCTTATGCACTGTAATTTAGTTTCACAGATAAAGTTGAATATGACCTTTCAGAAAGATGACATTCAAATAAGCACACACCTGGGCAAGTGAACCCTCAGGAGCAGACAATCCATAAAATTTCAGCGTCACGTCGCAGTGGGAGTTTCGATGCTTTAATTTTGTAGACACACAAAGATTTTCAAATCTACCGCAAACAATCTCTGTGTGATGTATATCAATTATCCGTGCAGCTGCCCTACTGATAGAAACATTTAACAAATACTGGATCATATTCTCTTTTCCATACTGCAGCACCAGTTCCTCATCTGGCTGGTAACTTAGTAGTTTATTGATTGCCTGCCATTCCTCCCGGGTCAATTGGTCCTCCAGTGTATTAGCTTCTTCAGAAGTATCCCCTGCAGACACATCTGCAGTAGCTGTACTCCTAAGGTAACAAGGACAAAAAGGGCAAAAATCTAAAATGTGACAAAGATAGCTAAGATAAGAGCAACAAATAAGGAATTTCAGAAAAATAAAAGATAAAATATAAAATTGTTTGTGACAGATCAATGGATAGTTTATAACAAACCATCTAAAAGAAAACCAGCCTCTCTTTTTAAGCATCCTTTGTTCAGCTGCCTCCTTTGATTTCAAAGATTCAACTTTTGCATGAGCAAGAAACCTAGAAGACAGTCCACCAAATTAAAAAAATGTCATCATTAATTGAAGTGAATAAGATCAAGAAACAACATGAAGTTTCAGAGCATTCAAGGATATAACAATGTGGTGAAAAGAAGAGGTCTGAAAGAAGGCAAGGATTCAGGAGGGAGAGAACTGATCTTAGGGTTGTACATCAAAAACCAATAATTAGGAATGGGATATCACCATTGACACCAAAATTCCATTGTAAGAAACTCCTCTAGTATAAATATGCAAGTTTCTTTTATGTTTGACAGCAATTTAACAATATATCTGAAAAAGAATCAACTTTGAGATCTTGATATGCAACTCTAGGATAAGAATGGAGATTCGCAACTCTAGGAAAAGACATGCAACTCTCTCCAATCTGAAATCACCTTTCTATCCACCAAATACCACAAGCACAGCTCTTTAAACCTCAATCTCAAGGATAACGCAAAGAAATGATAGCTGACTTTAATAGTTTGATTTGCATAGCAACTTAAACATAGGACACACCGACCTGAAATGTATATACAAGCTTTAACTGAGAAACGAGATCATGAAAAGAAGAGAACGAGCATGGACTATAATATCACTGTCACCTATGCAGACATCAAGAAGGAAATAAACTGCTTCCAAAGTGACAGAGCACTTTCGTGCAATATTGCGTACTTCATGTTTTCGTACAATTTGTAGCATATACGTAATTCCAACTTATGTAAAGGGCTAGTGGCTCTCTTTTGAGATATTATGCTTTTACGTAAAGTTTTGTTATGACAGTGTACACGCATAAGGGGAT
>AWOL01S0023091.1:10292-31349 GCA_000715115.1 Nicotiana otophora | reverse complement strand
CCCCCCCCAACCCACATCAGCTTAGTGACAATTTTACAGGAAAAAACGGAAAGCATTAATAAGAGTCAAACTGAAGAGGTTAATCACCAGATATTTCAATATCAAGAAACATGAAAAAACATACGGGTAATAAGAACAAACATTATGTAACCTACCTCCATAACAAAATAACCTTAGGATCAAGATCTTTCTCAATGTTTCGGATCTCTGAGCTATCAATATTCAGCAGCTGTTGCAATGAATCAGAATATAATTGTACATAACGCCGACGAAGATGACATAGGGCTTGAATTTGGTCCCAGGAGAATCTATAGCTGCAAAAGGGCACAACCAAACAATTTTTTTTTGTGAATGAAACATGAACAATATATCCAACAGATCAACATAATTCACTTAAAGACGGCAAAATCTTAGCAAAGATGGTGTCAAAAGCATTTCTTTGTGTTATCCTTTCATTGAATGATCATTAGATACAATCAAGATGGTGTCAAAAGCATTCAGTATATAAATGTATATAGGGTCATTGTATTTCAACCTTTCCTATTTACCATTTACATTTAAAACATTTATATTCTCCCCCTCCCCATTTATATTCTCCCCCTCCTCATAGTCGTCTCTGGTGCCTTTCATAATTCTTCTACTATCTTTTTTCCTTTGTATGTTGCATTTGCCATAAGCGTTACGTCAATTATCACGGGAAGGGGCACAAAAATCTGTATCATAGCCATCTATTTATCTCGTCATATATAGCACTCTAGGGGTGTACTTATGCCTTTTCCATTTGATTTCTCAAACAATTTTAAAAAATCTTCTCCTGAATATTGCAAGTCTCCTTGTTTATGTCTTTCTGCCACTATCTCATTCAATTATTCCTATTTTTGGTGATATGTCCAGGTAGACAATCAGATATACAAAGCTGCAGAAAAGCATTTGAACAAAGGTTGCTAAAGCAGGAGTTAAATGGTAGGAGGAGAGGAAAGGACAACATGGTGGCAATCTATAGAGCTGTAAAAAAAAATTTATTTTTTTGGATGCTATACTTGGAGACAGAAGTACAAGAGGCCTACCAGTTGAGGCCTGAGGGTCAATAAATATAACTGTCTCACCTAGATTTTTACTTCTTTTTTTTTCCTGATAGGTGGTGTTAATGAGAGGCTGGAGGTCTGGAGACATACCCTTGAGTCTAAAGGTTTCAAGTTGAGCAGGACCAAGACAGAATACTTGGAGTGCAAGTTCAGTGGTGTTACCCAGGAAGCAGACGGGGATGTGAGGCTTGATACGCAAGTCATTCCCACGAGAGAGAGTTTCAAATACCTTGGGTCTATAATTCAGAATGATGAGGAGATTGATGAGGATGTGACACATCGTATCGGAGCAGGGTGGATGAAGTCGAGACTCGCTTCTGGTGTCTTATGTGATAAGAATGTGCCTTTGAGACTTAAATGTAAGTTCTACAAGGTAGTGGTTAGACCGACTATGTTATATGGGGCAGAGTGTTGGCCAGTCAAGAACTCCCATGTCCAGCAGATGAAAGTAGATGAGATGAGGATGTTGAGATGGATGTGTGGGCATACTAAGTTAGATATAATTAGGAATGAAGTTATTCGGGACAAGTGGGAGTGGCCCCTGTGGAGGAAAAGATGCGAGAAGCGAGGCTAAGATGGTTCGGGCATGTTAAAAGGAGAAGTACAGATGCCCCAGTTAGAAGGTGTGAGAGATTGGCCTTGGGGGTAAGAAGGAGAGTAGAGGTAGGCCAAAGAAGTCTTGGGGAGAGGTGATCAGGCGGGACATGGCACAACTGGAGCTAACCGAGGACATGACCTTGATAAGAGGGTGTGAGGTTGAGAATTAGGGTAGAAGGTTAGTAGGCAGTCGAGCATTTCCCTGTGTCTTCCTTAGTTCAATAGTATTAGTGTTAGTTGGTATCCCTTTTATTCTTAGTTTGCTATTACCACATATTTTGTGTTGTTACTTGCCTTCCTTACGCCCTTAGTTTGTTATCATTTCATATCGTGTACTGTCATCACTGACTATTAGTGCTTCTTTCAAAATCTCTTTTGCTTTCTTGGGTTTTGTTTTCTAAATACCTTGTATTGATATTACTTGTTATAGGTGCTTCTTCCATCCTTTTTTTAGCCGAGCATCTATCGGAAACAGTCTCTCTGCCCTTGCAGGGTAGGGGTAAGGTTGCGTACATCCTACCCTTCCCAGACCCCACTTGTGGGATTACACTGGATTGTTATTCTTATTGTTGTTGTTGTTGTTGTTGTTTTCTGATAGGTAAGTGAAAGAATTTTATTGATGTAAAGAGGGGGCCAACTTTAAGAAAAAGTTGGATAGAAGTACATCTAAAAGATAACTTTAGAGTGAGGGTAAAGAACTAAGAAACTCAGCCAACGCCTCCGGCTCTAAAACATTTGCCGAGGTTATGTTGCACCAAAAATTAAGCAAAAATATACATTTGTGCTTTAGATTAACTACATTGTCCTTTTTGTTATCACCTAGATTTTTACTTTACAAGATACATTTCCACCCACACTTCACAAAGCCCCAATCCAGGCTGAAACACCAAAAGAAAAGATGTTCAAATCATTTACGATCACCAGCTACACATCTGGATCCTTTTCTGTTCACTCTTATTACAGGTTTTTAGATGCTGAACCACAGAATGCTAACTCATGTCCTTGGAAGAACATATGGAGATCAAAGTCACAACTTAAAGTGGCTTGTTCTGAGACACAGGATAACCTCCAGAAAAAAAGGTGTTCAGCTCTGTAACAGGTGCCATCTTTGTGGAACAAATCCAGAAATCATTAACCATTTGTTCTTGCATATCCTATTGTTTCACAATTATGGAATTTATTTCTGAATATGCTGGGAAGTAAATGGACAATGCATGAAGATACAACTGATTAGATGAGAAGTTGGCATAGAACAGACATGCCAAAAGAAGAACAGAAATGGTGGAGAAATATCCTCGCCGTTGCATGGTGGACTATTTGGAAAGAGAGAAATGCAAGATGCTTAGCTCTATGCAGAGATATAAAACAACTGTATACTTTTGTCTTCTTTTTGGTGTAAAGAGGAATTGATTAGTGATGCAGAATCTCTACTAGACACACTCATGCTGATTTCATGTGAAACTGGATCATTCCGTAATGATTTCAAGCACAATTCGCGCAACATCTATAATACTTACCCTTTTCTCAAAAATATCATTTGAGAACACCAAACACTTACCACACTTTCCTCTGCTGCAATCCTGCACGAGCGGCATACCGCCACCAACTACTGACATCCTCTGAAACGGGCACCATTGGTCTCAAATGAGAAACTTCAATGTATGTCTTATATCTTGTAATGACCTCCATAAGTCTTATCCAATCATGATATTGAACCTGTTATGGTTGACATTATTTGAACTCAAATCATTGCTAGCAGACAACAACTGAACAATAAAAGTTACTTTCTATTTCTTTCCCCTTCCATTAGATGTTGGGAAAGTAGTGGAGATCCCCTGTTTCACCAAAGCAAACCAAAGAAAGTGTACAAAAAGAAAGAACTTTAAAGTCAGGACACAACTAAGAAGTTTCTCGAGTACACCAGGAAAGTAAAGGGATGAATTTGATGGGATCAAGTCACACAGTTTTCAGTAGCAATTTGAAAAAGGTCATAGGTAGAAAACCCCAGGCATTTCTTCATAGAAACAGTACGTTTTATAAACAAGAGAGTAAAAGAGAAGTAGAACAAGAAAATGAAAAGCAATCTCTACAAACCAACTTGTTTATTCCTGTAAGGGGCAATTAAAGCAATTACTAGGGATTCAGAGGAAGAATCTTATGTCAGCTTTAGGATAAAGATTTAGGAAATTGTAATAAATCGATTGTAACAGATAAGGACTGAAAACGACAGAGAATAGGAACGCGAATAAAGAAACTCGAGAGCACTGTGTTTTAAGATACAAAGGAAATAAATAGGTGCTTTAAAACAAAGTAAAGGCGCTAGGGCACTGTATGATGCAAGTGCGGCGTCCAAGTGCTTTGATTTTTCATGGATTGTATTTCATTTGGCATTTCTTAAAACAGAACAATTATCACAAATTATTTAGAAAGATTTAGCAACAAAACAAGGTGAAAGACTAGCACCTCATTGACGGTCAACGATACGTCACTGATGATCAGAGAAGCCATCTCAAAGGGAACATTAGGATCATTTCTTTCTTGATTTCCCAGACGATGATACTTGAGGACTCCGTTAATTGGTGACACCAAGTAGTTGCGATCTTCAGCCCATCCAGATAAGTTTCTACTGTTATTTGAAGGTTCATTAATACCATCTTCAAATATCTGAGCAACGAGAAGAGATTAGAAAGGAATAAAGAGAATATCATGGGAGCGGACATGAATCCTATCCAATGGCTAACATGAACATGTAAATCAGAGGCATATTTTCTAACCACAGTCATAGGACAACAGAAAGTAAGAGACAAAATAATAATGTACCTCAATCCATTCTTTTGGAGTGAGATCCTCCCATTTCTTGTCCAACTTCCATGGCTTGCTGTTTGAATCATGGTACATGGCAAGCCTTTCAAGTTGCACCAACTATAAACGAAGAAAAATGCACCCAGTTCAGCAATCATGGTCGTTATTCTTTGCAATATTAAAAACACATTTACAGTTGAAAACCAGGAAACCCAACCACTTGTGGCATGTAGCATGCTCCAAGAAAAGTAATCATGAAGCATACTAAGTAAGGAATTCTAATGTCTGCTTTACCAATTACAAGGAACAGTACTATGTTCTCAAATAATAGAACACAAAACAAGACAAATTTGGTGTAAGAAGATATATATAACTTTTGAATATATTCTAAAATTACTTTTCCAGTATAAAGAGAAAATATATATATATATATATATATATATATATATATATATATATCTTTTTTCCCTATTTGTAAGTGAAATTGAAGCTTCAGTGAATAGGCAAAAAACCAAGTCAACCACACTGAAAAAACCCATATTTGTGAGACAGGACTTCGCAATCTCACTCAAGATCAATCAACAGAATATCATGGAAGGGACTCACAGCCTCAAACACCCGCAACTCAGAAACACTATAACCAGATCGTGAAGTTTATCCGGAATACAGCTTCAGCAAACATGCTATACAAGACCAATTAAGCATGCTATCGAACACTAGAAACGAATTAAGAGGATGTTAATCAGCCAGAAGAACATTATGGACTCATTAACCAAGGAAAGAAAGGTGTGACAGTTCAAATAGAAGAAAGAAAAATCCACCTTTACTTTGACCAATTAAATAAATTTAGCATTACACAGAAAGCTGGGGTTAGATATGCAGAATCGGTGGCATACAAGTATTTAAGTATCCCAGAAATCACCAAACTTCGAACCTTAGTTTCGTATGTCACTCTTCATGAGTTTGCAGCTCACTTCCCATTGTATCAATAGGTCCAATTACAGAATCAACCCACTAGATAAGCCTCAAAAAATCCATTCTTAGATCCACGTCATTCCTAGGCACACTCAAAAAAAATTCATCTCCTGCTAACTGATTCCGATTGACGGCAATATTGTCACTTCTCTGAAAGATCTCTTAGTCTTCTTCATTTCGCCAAATGTCGGGCTTACATGCAAAGATAATTGAACTAAATCTAATCTTGTATTTGAATAAGTAATTGCGGGCAATCTATGAAAAAACTCTCGCTACTCTCTTAATGGCACTATGTAATCTACCTCACTTACATGCAAAGATAATTGAACTAAATCTAATCTTGTATTTGAATAAGTAATTGCGGGCAATCTATGAAAAAACTCTCGCTACTCTCTTAATGGCACTATGTAATCTACCTCACTTACATGCAAAGATAATTGAACTAAATCTCATCTTGTATTTGAATAAGTAATTGCGGGCAATCTATGAAAAAACTCTCGCTACTCTCTTAATGGCACTATGTAATCTACCTCACTTACATGCAAAGATAATTGAACTAAATCTCATCTTGTATTTGAATAAGTAATTGCGGGCAATCTATGAAAAAACTCTCGCTACTCTCTTAATGGCACTATGTAATCTACCTCACTTACATGCAAAGATAATTGAACTAAATCTCATCTTGTATTTGAATAAGTAATTGCGGGCAATCTATGAAAAAACTCTCGCTACTCTCTTAATGGCACTATGTAATCTACCTCACTTACATGCAAAGATAATTGAACTAAATCTCATCTTGTATTTGAATAAGTAATTGCGGGCAATCTATGAAAAAACTCTCGCTACTCTCTTAATGGCACTATGTAATCTACCTCACTGTAAAGCGGGAAAAGGAATAACAATATCCCAAACAAGACACAACATTAGAATGGTCATCTACAACAACGCCAATTATAGATACAAGTGCTTTGTTTCACTCTGACCTTGAAGACAGATTGTCACAATTTGGGACCAGAAAGTCAATTTTCTTGAAAATCTTATGAAAAAGAGAACAACTTACCTTACGCAATTTATCCAAAGCGCCACTTGTATCGAATGTTTCATTCCCTTGTTCATCCATCGTAACTGCTGCAAGCTTTGCAAGAGTAACCCCACAAGAAAATGGATGCCCAGGATTGCTAAATTTGTGGCAGCCCATTATATGCAAAAGAAAGAAAAACAAAGCAACCTAAGTGAGAAGCCATAAATCAAAGATCACAGTTAAAAAACTAAATAATCGAGATATAATACAATCAACAAAATAGGGAAATTCAGCTCAGGTTAGAAAGACATCAATAACTGACACGAACAAACCTGACAGAATCCTCATATCTGACATGGACATTGCTAATTGAAATCTTGAGATTTCCAATTATAGTCGCAATTAATGATCCAAGCCAAGAATTTCCAGCAGGTGGCTGTAAATGAAAAGGGTGACATTAATTTTCCAGGCAACTCAAGACTGCAAGCAGCGAATAACAAACAAAGGTAAAGAGCTTGCCAATGTAAGAAAATATTACAAAGCAATTGATCAGATACTGCAGTTGGATACAAATTCAAATAATTAGTCCGAAAGAGAGGACAGAAATGCTATTTTTAGTGTAGATGTTCTTTATGCCTACCGCATTTATTTAAAGATGCTAACTATCATACTATAGAAGCAACCAAGGTGGTGCTCAAAGAATCACTATGACACATAAACAAGGAAAAGGTCAAAACCCTTTGATTTCCTTCACTCCGGCCCCCACTCTTGAACCTTTCAGCATAACTGCTTGAGGAAATCATGGTTTGCTAATCTCTCCTTCATTTCAGTTTCCAGCACCACAAATGCTGTTTGATGATGAGGGCATTAAGCAGAAAATACCAAACATACTGAGCATTAGATTCCAGCAAAATATTCAGAATTTTGCCAGGCATAATCAGATAATTTGCATCTACCAGCACAGGCAACGGATAACTCTATCTACCAAGATTTAAGCAGATGATTTTTTTGCCTCTATTGAGATTTGAACTTAGGTCTCCCGTAGTCCATTCCGACTACATTGACTGTTAAACCACCACCTGGAGTGTTTGGATACTTAAGACTCCTCTTTTAATGATACAGCGTGACATGCACCACAAAGTAGCAAATGCTCCATAGTCCCTCCAAAGTATAAACAAGCGCCAAGGAAGCTACTTTATACGCTCTACATCTCCTTTTGTTTCCCTCTGAAGGACAAGCTATACATCACATCCTTCATTGTACCCAGTGTTGTATGTTGTATTCCAAACATGGTTAGTACAGTACTATTCACCACAACTGGCTTGCAATCTGACAACGCACTGGTAAATGGTTTACATCATCTCCGGACCATTTGCACATAAAGCACCAGTTGAATGCTGATATATGCTTTAGTCATACTCCTCAAATTTTCAGAAGTTAAGATTGCCCCGTAACAGTAATCCATGTTAACAGCAGAACAAACATACCTTTCTCGGCATTCTAGAAATCTAAACCGAAAGATAGGGAAAGCTTGGGCTATTCATATTTAAAAAGTTTCTCGTGTTTAATAGTAAGTGAACTGGCGATGTTGATTAGACATGGATACGGTTGGATAAGGAACTTACCAGAGGTCAAGTAGCAGGCCATCGCAACAGTGCTTTCTATGGCCGAGCCTCTTCCATCTCTTCTTCTTCCTAAAATTCCACCACACCCATCAAGAGCCAAGCTCCCCGCGACCAAACCCCAGTAAATTCCTCCGGCAACTGAGCCCCCACGCGCCCTCACGCGCCGGTCTTTCCGGCGAGATCTCAGCCACGTGCCGGCGCGTGTGGCCTTTTCCGGCGACTTTCCCCAATTCCATTAGAATTGATCCTAAGGGGCCCAGTTTATTTCAAGCTGCGCATGATAAGACTCCTAAGCATATTGGAACAGTCGTTCCTCCTTCCTCTGGCCATGGTGCTTCACACAGTGGCACTCCTTCATCGAGCTCTAGTGACTTGTGCCCCTCTACGATGGCCGCTGCTGCAGGGGCAGAACCGGCTAAGGATGGTGCTGTTAATCCACGGCCCCCCGCCTCTGATGGACCCAGTTCCATCAACCCCTCACCTGCTCCTGGGCTTAGTTGTGCTGAGGCCACACTTAAAGTTTCTTCTTCTTCTGGGGAGATTGTTGAGCATGCCCCAATTGATGTTAGTGTCGGACCAGTACTTTCAGTTAATATGCCGCCAAGGGTTCCATGCTCTTTTCCGCCATGCTACCCTACTGATGGTTCTGGACATTCCTATAGTAGCGGGGTGTTAATTTCAGAGGTTGCTGACCCTCAAGGAAATGGTGAGACCCTTTCGGAGGTTAAAACTCCTAGTGCTAGCAATGCTATGGTCTTGTATTCTTCTGGTAGTAGCAAGGAAAGGGCACATATAGAAGAAGCCTGCCCAATTTCGTCAAGGATCGGAGGAGGGGATATGTCTTTCTGGATGGAGGATAAACTATTAAACTTTGGGAAGTTTCTAGGTGTTTCTGCTAAAAGGAAGGAAGATAGGGTGTTAGAACTGTTGAGGGAGATTGAGCAACAATCTCTTTACGATGGTGCAGGGAGGGAGCTGGGTAAAGGTGTTAAGCAAAATAACTTAGGGGATGTAGTGGTGTATCAGATAAGGGGGCGAGTGTGTGACAGAGAGAGACCTCGGCTGGGGGGGTGGGGAAATGGGGGCTATTGTCGCTTATGGAAGTTAAGATCCTTTCATGGAATGTGAGGGGGGATGAATGACCCAAACAAAAGGGCCATCATCAAAGTGGGAGTTAGGGAGTGGGGTGCCAACCTAGTTTGTTTTAAGGAGACCAAAATGGAAGTTTTGTCGGATGCGATCGTGAGAAATGTCTGGGGAGGTAGTTGGATGAAATATAACTGGGTCCCAGTAGCGGGAAGTGCCGGGGGCATTCTACTTATGTGGGATGATAGAAGCTTGGAGGTAAAGAAGATTAGGAAGGGAGTTTTCTCTTTGGCAGCTCTCGTCAAAGATAGAGTGAGTGAGGTGGACTGGGGATTTGGGGAAGTGTATGGGCCGGTAGGGGAAGGTGTCTTTGTGGGAGGAACTGGCCAATCTTATGGGGGAATGGGACATTCCATGGGTTCTAGGGGGGGACTTCAACACTATTAGATTCCCGGAGGAGAGATTAGGGTGTAGTGTGATTTCGAGGGCCATGGAGGAGTTTTCTAACTTCATCAATGATCACTTTCTCATTCACCTTCCTCTGTCAGGGGAAAGGTTTACTTGGGCCAGGGCGGAGGATTCCAACTCAAGGTCTAGACTTGATAGATTCCTGACATCTCCCTCATGGGATGAGCTGGTGCCGAATGTGCTGCAGATTCCTTTACCTAGGTTGACTTCAGATCATTTGCCTATTTTGCTAGATGGATGCAAAGGGAGGGGGGTGCGTGCTCCCTTCCGATTCGAAAACATGTGGTTGAAAGTGCCAGGATTCGATGACAAGGTGAAAGAATGGTGGACAAGCTACGGGGTATCAGGGACACCTCCATACCGTCTTTCGAAGAAACTCAAATTGCTCAAGGGAGATATTATTAGGTGGAATAAGGAGGTTTTTGGGAAGGTAGAGGTTAAAATGAGGGAGCTTATGCATGAATTGGGGGATTTAGAAAAAGGGGAAGGGGCGGGGGAGTTAGACGAATCTGAGAAAGAGAGATTGAGGGAGGTTAAGAAGGAAATAGTCGAGTTACCAATAGCTCAGGAGACTAGTTGGCGGCAAAAATCGAGGGCGCTCTGGTTAAAGGAGAGGGATTCGAATAGTAAGTTTTTCAATAGAGTGGCGGTCGCAAATCGAAGGAGAAACTTCATAGAGTCCTTAGTTGTGGATGGGGTGAGGATTGAGGGAGAAGAGGAGGTAAAAGGGGCGATAGCGGGGTTTTATGAGAACTTATATAAAGAGGAAGTTAGTTGGAGGCCGACTTTGGGGGGAATAGAGTTCAACCATATAGGGGAGGGAGACAGCGAGTGGCTAGAAAGGGTTTTCGAGGAGGAGGAGGTGCACGAGGCTGTGTCGAGTTGTGCTGGTGATAAGGCCCCCGGGCCTGATGGTTTCTCCTTGGCTTTCTTTCAGCTCTTCTGGGACACCATCAAGGGGGAGTTGATGGAAGCCATTGAATACTTCCATGCGAATGGTGTTTTCGAGAGAAGTATCAATGCTTCCTTTATTACTATTGTGCCTAAGAAAGAAGGTGCATCTTGTATCAGAGACTACAGGCTCATTAGTCTCGTGGGGAGCATTTACAAGATTATTTCTAAAGTGCTTTCCAACAGACTTAAGAAGGTACTTGACATGACTGTTTCGTCCTCCCAGAATGCGTTTGTGGAAGGTAGGCAGATCCTGGATGCTGCCTTGGTGGCAAATGAACTTGTAGACTCCAGAAGGAAAAATAGAGAACTTGGCTTACTATGCAAGTTGGATCTTGAGAAGGCTTTTGACCATGTCAATTGGGAGTTTCTGGACTTCATTATGATGCGGATGGGGTTTGGGGAAAGATGGAGGGGATGGATAAAGTTATGCATTTCCTCAGTCAGATTCTCTGTCCTGGTTAATGGTAGCCCGTGTAGTTTCTTTGGCAGCTCCAGGGGTCTTAGGCAAGGTGACCCCCTATCCCCATGTTATTCATTCTAGTGATGGATGCTCTGAGCAAAATGATGAATCGTGTGGTGAGCGGATGTTTCTTGAGAGGATTCTCAGCTCCGATTGGGGTGCTCAGCGCCCGAAGAGTCTCACGTTTGCTTTTTGCGGATGACAAACCGATTTTCTGTGATGCCGATATGGATCAGTTGACCTACCTGAAGCAGGTCCTGCAGTGGTTTCAGTTAGTATCAGGACTCAAAATCAACATCGGCAAGTGTGAAATTTTTCCGGTAGGTGAGGTTACTAATTTTGATGCCTTGTCTAGTGTTCTCAGATGCAAGGTGGGCTCCCTTCCCACTACTTACCTGGGCCTCCCTTTGGGCGCTTCATATAAGGATACTACGGTTTAGAATCCAGTGATCGAGCGCGTTGAAAAAAGATTAACAGGGTGGCAGAAATAGTATTTGTCAAAAGGAGGTAAGGAAGTACTTATCAAAAGCATTTTATCGAGTATGCCCACCTATTACTTATCACTGTTGCAAGCACCGGTGAGCATCACAGAAAAATTGGAGCAACTTCAAAGGAATTTTCTGTGGGATGCGGCTGATGGAACTAGAAAGTTTCATCTAGTGAATTGGCAGACAGTCACTTCCCCAAAGAAGTGGGGTGGACTTGGAGTGAAAGATCTTAGGGTATTTAACAGAGCTTTAATGGGAAAGTGGCTGTGGAGATTCGGGGTAGAAGAGCATGCTCTATGGAGGGAGGTCATAGTAGAAAAGTACGATTCAACGGGAGGGGGTTGGAGGACCAAGGCGATCACAACACCTTTCGGGTGTGGCATGTGGAGGAGCATCATGAAGAATTGGGAAGCATTCAGTGGCAACATCACTTACAGGGTGGGAGATGGAAGGAGAATCAGCTTTTGGAATCATAGGTGGTGTGGAGAGGATACTCTGAGGGTCTCCTTCCCCACGTCTTCAGAGTTTCAAACCAGAAGGAACTGATGGTCCAACAGATTCGCAATGAGCATGAAGGGGGTAGTATGGGACCTCTCATTCAGGAGGAACATGCAAGATTGGGAGATTGCGGAGCTCCAAGTTTTGTTGGCACACCTATACGGGCAAGACAGGCTCCAGCCATCGTGCGACTCTTGGAGATGGGGCTTGCGTGGCGATGGTTTGTTCACCGTAAAGTCCTTTTACCAGAGTATGCTGGTGAGAGAGGAGACCACTTTTCCATACTCCTCGATCTGGATTCCTAGGGCACCCACGAAGGTGTGCTTTTTTGCATGGCTAGCGGCAAGGGGAGTGATCTTGACTGCTGAAAATCTCCGAAAGAGGGGAATTACACTTGTTAGTTGGTGCTACATGTGTAAAAGCTCAGAGGAAGAAGTTGATCACCTTATGTTGCATTGCCATGTGTCCTATGCTTTGTGGAGGGCAATCCTGAATCTCTTTGGTGTTCAATGGGTGATGCCAAGCACTGTAAAGGAAATATTATATAGCTGGGGCGGTTTTCGTAGAAGAAGAAAGCAAAAGGCGTGGAAGTTCACCCCGTTAGCTCTCATGTGGGTAGTATGGAGAGAGAGAAATAGGAGAGCTTTTAAGGAGATTGAGTCTCCTTTTTCACATCTTAAGAATAGTCTTTTATCTTTGATCGCTTTTTGGTGCACTCATTTAGCCCCTACTTGTATAGAAGATTGGGCGTCTTTTGTAGAGAATTATGTTCTGATGTAAATTCTCTACGTCTTTGGTATACTTCATGTATACGGGAGTTCTCTCCCTTTTGATTAATACAATTTACCTTATCAAAAAAAAAGGGAAAGCTTGGGCCCTCTTGTTTACCTCCTAATACAGGATTTTCCCTTTTTAGCAATGTTAAGAATGAATGTAGACATACTTTTATGTAATGTACATAGCTAGCAGAATTATAGGGATTCACAACAGATTTATAGGATCTCCTTTTTTTTAATTCTTTCTATAGTTAGGGCTCTATGTACTTGTATATATACTTGTTACTTCTTGAAATAATAGACAAGGAGATTACTCCAATTTCTCTATATTTTACATGGTATCAGAGCAGAGACATTTGATTCGCCGGCGTTGGTTCAGAAAGTTCGTCGGAGGTCATAGACCAGGTCTAGTACGAGGGAGGTACGAGGGAATCAGTTTGGGGTTTCATTTCTAACGTAGGCTCGATATTTCCGTTCAGAATTTTGTGGTCTCTTTTTCAACAGACGTCGGTTGGGTAGATTTCAAAGCATTCCAGGTTTTGTCAATTTTGTTTTCTTTGGTCAAAATTATCTTCTTCTTTTTTGACTTTCCATTTGCTGATTTGGTATCTGAATATTATCTAAGGACTCCATATTCTTGGTAAAATTCTCCTCTGTGAATCTTTAACTTGTTGAGCTTTATTTTGTGAAGATCATTTTGGCGATTGGGTTAGACGAGACTCTGTCACTTGATCTTTTGGATATTTGTTGGGGTATCTTTTTAGTGGAATTTTATTGGTTCCTCTTCCATTATTTTGATACTTTGAGTGTTCTAGTTGAGCAAATTCTTGGTGGAACTTTTCGATTATATCAGTTGGAACTCTATTCTGTTTGATTCTCACTTATTCTCTAATTTATTGGGTAAACTTCTGCTTCTGTAACCCGTGGGGTAACTTTATTTGTGTAAAGTTATAGTTGTAGTCAGATTGTTGAAGTTCTCTTTTGTTTACTGATTTTGTGGACTTACGACTACGTCTTCTAGTCCAACAATCTTAATTTCGGATGGGTTTCTAAAATTCCCTTCTTCGGTTGCAGATTTTGCAGGGTCAGATAAAACATGTCTTATCACTTTTTCAACTAAATTGGTGATTGATTCAAGTGCCACAAATCACATGACATGTAATCCAAATATTTTTTCTAGTTTTCGGTCACACAAAGCAACTTCTCCCGTTACTGTAGCTGATGGATCAACTTGTAACGGTATTGGATCTGGGACTATTAAACCAATTTCCTTTATTACCCTGTCATCTGTATTAAGTCTACCAAACTTGGCCTGTAATCTGATTTTCGTCAGTAAAATCACGAGAGACCTTCATTGTTGTGTCGCTTTTTTTCCCAACCATTTTTTGTTTTTAGATCTTACAACGAACCAGGTTATTGGTAAAGGATATTTATCAGGTGATCTCTACATCCTTGATGTGTTTACTCACTTTTCTGTCTTCTATGCTGAAGTCAAAACTCAATTCACTGCTTCGGTGCGTATTTTAAGGAGTGATAACGATAAAGAATACATGTCAGAGTTATTTCGCTTCTACGTGAGACAACATGGTATACTACATTAGTTTTCATGTGTTGACACACCCTCTCAAAATGGAGTTGCTGAGAGGAAGAATAGATATCTACTTGCGAGTTGTGACAGCTCGGACACTTTTGCTCCAGATGAAGGTTCCTAAACAGATCTGGGTTGATGCGGTCTCTACAGCTTGTTTTATGATTAATCGCATGTCATCTATTGTGCTTGGTGGTAATGTACCTTACAGTGTTCTTTTCCCAAACAAATAACCTAAGGTGTTTGGATGCACATGTTATGTTCGAGATGTTCGACCATCTGTTACCAAGTTGGATCCCAAGGCATTGAAGTGTGTTTTTCCGGGCTATTCTCGCCTTCAGAAGGGGTTTCAATGTTATTCTACTAAACTTGGCGAATATCTAGTGTCAACTGATGTAGTATTTTTGGAGACTACACCATTCTTCTATGCACCTCCTATTTCTATAGTCCAGGGGGAGGAAGATGAGTGGCTAGTATATCAGGTTACCCGTGCTTTGACAGAACAACCAAATGTTCCTCCATCTCCTAGTTCTTCTATTGAGCACCAAATCAACTATTAAGCCTTCAGCACCTGCTCCAACTGTGTTAGCAAGAACGCCAATTGTTCAAGTTTACTCACGGGGGCGAGAGACAAATGATACATGTCCTGCAACAGTTCCTTCGTTATCAGATTCTCCTCCGCCTGATCCACAAGAAAACCTTGACCTTCCTATTGCTCTTTGCAAAGGTACACGTACTTGCAAATTCACATATTAATTTTGTTTCCTACGACCGTTTATCCTCTACATCTAGAACTATAATTGCTTCTCTAGACTCCATCTCGGTACCTAAAACATTAAAGGAAGCTTTGAATCATCCAGGATGGTCTGATGCAATGCTTGAGAAAATACATGCCTTAGAGGATAACCACACGTGGGATTTGGTGGGTTTACCCCAAGGGAAAGAAGCCGGTTGGATATAAGTGGGTCTTTCCGATTAAAGTTAATCCAGATGGTTCCGTGGCAAGACTTAAAGCCAGACTTGTGGCTAAAGGGTATGCTCAAACTTATGGGGTGGATTATTTCGACACCTTCTCCCCAGTTGCCAAATTCACTTATGTCTGCCTATTTATTTCTCTAGTTGCTTCTGAGAGTTGGCCTTTACATCAGTTGGATATCAAGAATGTGTTCCTTCCTGGTGATCTTCAGGAGGAAGTGTATATGAGCAATCACCCGATTTTGTTGCTCAGGGGGAGTATAAGAAAGTCTGTCATTTGAAGAAGTCCTTGTATGGCTTGAAACAAAGTCCTCGAGCTTGGTTTGGCAAGTTTAGTGAGGTAGTTCAGGAGTTTGGGCTGAAAATGAGCAAGTGTGATCATTTAGTCTTCTATCAGCAATCAGCAACTGGAACTACTGTTCTTGTAGTATATGTTGATGACATTTTTATCACAGGAAGTGACTATGCGGGGGATTTCATCCCTCAAGTCTTTCCTGCACACTAGGTTTCGTACAAAGGAATTGGGCATGTTGAAATACTTTTTGGGAGTAGAAGTAAATAGAAGCCAGAAGGAAATTTTTTTATCTCAGAGAAAGTATACTCTTGACTTGCTTGCAGAAACTAGAAAGTTGGCAACTTTACCCTGTAGTACTCCAATGATTCCTGATGTGAATGGCCATCCTTTTGATGATCCATAGAGATACACGAGGTTAGTTGGAAAATTAAACTACCTCACTGTGACTCGTCAAGATATTGCTTTTGCAGTAAGTGTTGTTAGCCAGTTCATGTTCGCACCAACGGTCAAACATTGGTCAACTTTGGAACAGATTTTATGTTACTTGAAAGGAGCTCCTGGACTTGGCATATTATATAATAATCACGACCATACTCGTATTGAGTGTTTTGCATATGCTGAGTGGGCCGGATCCAAAATTGAAAAAAAGATCTACTACAGGCTATTGTGTCTTTGTTGAAGGAAACCTAGTATCATAGAGAAGTAAGAAGCAAAGTGTTATATCTCGATCCAGGGCAAAATCTGAGTACAGAACTATGTCACAGTCTATGTGTGAGATTATGTGGATCCATCATCTTTTAACTGAAATTGGGCTGGAGCATCCAATACCAGCAAGACTCTGGAGTGACAATCAAGTTGCATATTGTGTCAAATCGGGTGTATCATGAAAGAACTAAGCATATTGAGGTTGACTACAATTTTATTCGTGAGAAGATTCAGGAGAACTTGATATCCACTGGCTACGTGAAGACAGGAGAGCAACCAGCTGATTTATTCACAAAGGCGCCGAATGGAATTCGAATTGATTACCTTCGGAACAAGTTGGGCATGATCAACATCTATGCTCCAGCTTGAGGGAGAGTGTTATAGAATGAATGTAGGCATACTACAGAATGAATGTAGACATACTTTTATGTAATATACATAGCTAGCAGAATTATAGGGATTCACAGCAGATTTATAGGATCTCCTTTTTTTTTTATTCTTTCTATAGTTAGGGCTATATACGTGTTACTTCTTGGAATAATACACAAGGAGATTGCTCCAATTGCTCTATCTTTTACAAGCAATAACAAATTACTTTTTGAAATCAATAGTATATTACTTTATTCAAGGAGGAAACGAACTCCAAAAAAGGCCAACTATTACATCCGAAGATACTAATAAAAAGTTTTAAGAAACACCACATGACGCATTACTAGCACAAACATATGATGATCAAGTGACATCCATTTATGAAACGGAGATACGCCTAGACACAATTAGCGTCCAACAGATGTTATTTAGAAAGATATTATTGCATTGTCTTTGATAGAAGAAATTATCCAAAGTAAATTGAAAAAAGAGAAATGGGAAAGAGTGAAACATGAGTATCAACCAATCAAAAATCATTTCAATTTATAAATAATAGGCAGAGTTTAAAACATACACTTCCCAACTTTGATCTTGATAATGCCTCAAGGGTGGCTGATTCTGCTTCCTGCATCGTCGCATTACAAGGGAAAAGAAATAAAGCATCAATGTAAGAAGAAACTATTCAAGAATTAGTTTTTAGAAAGGTGCTATTCAGAAAGAAACTTAGGAAGTTAAAGTGGAGCTTAACCGCACAGCAGACATTACAAAGCAACCTTTTTTATTTTGTTGGGAGGGGGAGGCGGGGTAGGTAAATAAAATTTCAAGGGCAAAAAGTAGAACCTCTGACGAAAAACTATACCGGGAAAACACCATATAAAATTTTCTGTCCATCAAAAGTATCCATATCGCCAAGTATTCAGCGTAAAACAAGAATATCAAAAGGAATTGCATTGAACCATTCTGATTCCTATCATATAACAGTTAAACATGGAAGGCAATTTCCTTTCCTATGTTCAATCATTTGTTCTTAATTAAAAAAATGCTTAGTCACATAGTTCACCTTACAATCCAACTACTCAATTCTCCCTTATATATCTGTTTGTTCCAATCATAATAAATATGTGAACTCACCGACCAAAAAAATAAATAAATCTGTGAACTTGCACTAATTTGTATCGAAGAATTTCTCATCTGTTATTTTCCATTCCCATGATATTCCTTGAAAAATCTCAGAACTTTTAGACATTTTTGGGCCCAATCAGTGTTATAAATAGCGTGAGACGAGGCGAGGCGAGTAGCCTGCGCTATTTTGGCTCTGTTGCGTTGTGATTGTAATAGGCGAGCGCCTCTGCCTGTGTAGCGAGAGGCGAGTTGTGGCGTCGCTTTTTGAAATAAAAGAAAGAAAAAGGCGTAAAGACCAGCGACTTAAAACATTAGGGCTTGCAGCGATTTCACTTTCTTTCTTCTTCGACCTTCAAACAACAGAGCAGCCATAGTAGACAATTTCGACCTAAAAGCTTCAACTTTCTGCCATCCTCTTCTTCATCCAAGTCGACCCAGCCCAGATATGCTTCTCTTCTTCTTCGATTTCCTTTCTTCTTCCTTCTTCCTTCTTCCTTCTTCCTTTCCCCTTTCTTCTTCCTTCTTCCTTCTTCCTTCTTCCTTTCCCCTTTCCCCTTTCCCCTTTCCCCATTCTTCCTTTCTTCCTTTTCCTTCTTCTCTTCTTCTTTCTATTTTTTTTGCTCTGTTTTTTTTCGTTTTTCTTGTTCTTCTGATCTTCTCTTCTTCTTTCTATTTTTTTTTTTTGCTCTGTTTTTTGTCGAGCAACAGTGCAGCAAAAAACAAAACAGAGAGTCTGTTTATGCTCTGGTTTTTTTCGTTTTTCTTTTTCTTCTGATCTTCTCTTCTTTTTATTTGTTGCTCTGTTTTTGATTGAGCAGCAGTACTACACCCTGATTTTGCTCTGTTTTTTCAATTCTTTCACTGTTGGGCAGAGGCAGAGAACTTCAAAACTTCAAACCTAAAATTTCCTCCTTTTTCAGTTATAGAGTAGAATTAATTGCATATTGTGATATTGACTTGATAAATTTTTTTCTATAAAACAGCATTGAAATGGCGTCATCCGATAGTAATAAACGAAATGATATAGCTTGGAATTATGCTATACAAGGCTCATCAAGATCCGCAATTAAATGTGTGTGTTGTGAAAAAACATATCATGGTGGAATAACTCGTCACAAGCAATATTTGATAGGTGAATTTAAAAATGTAGTACAATGTCCTCTTTGTCCGCCCGAGGTTAGGGAGGAAGTAAAAGCATTTGTTGAGAGGAAAAATGTGACAAGAACTCAAATGAATTATGAAGCATCGGTGAATCTAATTGATGAAGATGATGAAATGGGACCTCCTCCAAAACTCAAAAGATATCTTCAAATAGTTCTAGTGGGTCATCCACGGCGTGTACGGTGACTAAAGGTCCTCTCAATCTTTATTTCTCGGCAAAACGACAAGAAAAGGGAAAAGGTGATTCTGGTTCATGTTTAGAAGCCAAGAAGATTTTGAGGGATCGCGTCGTAAGTGCCTTTGCAGCATGGATGTACGATGCAGGACTTCCTTTCAATTGTGTTAACTACAAAACTTTTGATAAATTCATTGAGGTCGTAGGACAATATGGCCCAGGAATGAAGCCTCCTAGCTATCATGAAGTTAGAGTAACTCATCTTAAAAAAAGGTGAAGAAGATAGACAAAATTATTGAGGAGTATAGAGTGGAATGGAACAAGTTTAGATGTTCCATTATGATTGATAAATGGACAGCACGGAATGGAAAAATGATCATAAATGTGTTGGTGAACTCTCCAAGAGGGAGTGTTTTTCTTGAATCTTACGATGCTAGCAACTCTTCTACGGATGGAAGCAAAATGTACAGCTTGTTTAGAAAGACTATTGATAAAATTGAAAAGAAAAATGTTGTACAAGTTGTTACCGATAATGCTAGTGAGAATGTTAGTGCGGGTAAGATGATGGAAGCTATGTATCCACACATCTATTGGACTCCATGTGTTGCCAATTCTATCAATTTGGTGACATATTCAAGGAAAACCCATATGCTTCAGGTAACTTTAATATAGTTATCTTTAAAGCTTTAACTTTACTTGTACTTTTGTCCTATTAAGTATTAACTATAAAATTGTTATTGTTACTTTTACAGTTTTCACTAAGGCCGTCAAGATATATTCTTACATCAGTCAGAGGCCGTTGTTGAATTTGATGAAGAAATTCACAAATGAAAGAAATTTGGTGAGACCGGCCAAGACTAGATTTGCAACGGCTTTCTTGACTTTGCACTGTTTTTACTTGCAAAAGAAAAACTTGAGAAAGCTAGTTCTTTCAAATGAATGGAAAGATAATAGATATGCAAAGGAAGCTGCGGGGAAAGAAACTGCCAAAGTTCTTATTTCTCAATCATTCTGGAATGACATCGTTCGGGCTCTTAAAGTTGGTGGTCCTTTGATTAGGGTGATTCGTATGGTGGATGGGGAGAGAAAAACCCCAATGGGCTATCTTTATGAAGCTGTGGATAGAGCCAAAGAGACTATTGAGGCATCATTTGAGGGAGATGTTAGGAAATATGAGAAAGTTTTTGAGATTATTGATAGTAGGTGGTCGAATCAACTCCATCGACCTTTGCATGCAGCAGGTCATATTCTGAACCAAGGATTATTTTACAAGAATACTAGAGATGACACTTTGGATTCAGAGGTGTGGGTTGGATACCATCAATGTCTTGAGAAGTTGGTCCCCGATTCAGCGATGGTAGATCAAATAGGAGAGGAGTTTGGCGAGGTACTCACAAGCAGATGGCCTATTTGGTTTACAGGCGGCCATTAGAGCCAGAGACATAAGGTCGCCACGTAACTAACTTTAATATAGATATCCTTCTAGCTTTAATTTAATTTATTTGATTTATACTTATTAACTTTTAAAATATTTTTCTATAGTTGAATGGTGGATGCAATTTGGACATCAAACTCCAAACTTGCAAAAGTTTGCCATCAAAATACTAAGCCTAACTTGTAGTGCATCTGGATGCGAGAGAAATTGGAGTGTATTTGAGCATGTAAGAAGCAGATTTATAATATTAATATATTCTATATTGTATTATTATTAGTATCTATTAATTAATCTAAACAACTTATGCGCAGATTCACTCCAAGAAAAGGAATAGGCTTGAGCTATCGCGTCTCAATGATCTAGTGTATATTAAATACAATAGAACATTGAGGCGACG
>AWOL01S0023091.1:0-10069 GCA_000715115.1 Nicotiana otophora | reverse complement strand
CCAGGTAACTAACTTTAATATAGATATCCTTATAGCTTTAATTTAATTTATTTGATTTATACTTATTAACTTTTAAAATATTTTTCTATAGTTGAATGGTGGATGCAATTTGGACATCAAACTCCAAACTTGCAAAAGTTTGCCATCAAAGTACTAAGCCTAACTTGTAGTGCATCTGGATGCGAGAGAAATTGGAGTGTATTTGAGCATGTAAGAAGCAGATTTATAATATTAATATATTCTATATTGTATTATTATTAGTATCTATTAATTAATCTAAACAACTTATGCGCAGATTCACTCCAAGAAAAGGAATAGGCTTGAGCTATCGCGTCTCAATGATCTAGTGTATATTAAATACAATAGAACATTGAGGCGACGTTACGAAGCTCGCGATACCATTGATCCAATTTTGTTGGATAACATTGACGAGGCAAATGAATGGCTAATTGGAGCCCCCCAAAATCATGAAGATGAACAACTGTATGTAGGAGATCATCTTGATTGGGGTACTGTTTCTATGGCGGCTGGAGTTGAGAAGAATATCTATGGTTTTAGAGGGAGTTCTTCAAGTTCAAATTACAAGGGAAAGGGAGTAGCAAGTTCAAGTCGGTTCCTAATTGATGAAGACTCAGAGAATGATAAAGAAGATGATAGCCAATATAATGCTAACATTCTTGAAGTTCTAGAATTTGAAAATCTTGAAGAAGAATAGATGTTGCTTGTTTTAAACTTTTAGTTTATAAATCTACTATGATTATCTATTGAGTTTTTAATTTTTGAATTGATATATTTATTAATATATTATTGTTATTGAGTTTTTAGTTATATATATAATATTTTATGTTTTTGTATAAACTGTCGCTTCACATCAAAAAGGCGAGCGTTTCGCTGCGCGCCTCTCGCCTCAGTGAAGCGGGCCCTCGTCGTTATTTGTTGCCGCATGCTATCCAAAACACTGGGCCCAATATACGATGCCAGTTTGCTTTCTAAGGATTTGAATATACAACTGCAAGTGATCCAATCCAGCATCCAAATGAATACAGCAACAATTGATTCAATCAACTTTAGATTCGTCATTCCAGATAGTTCTTCTATCCTCATTACATTACAATTCTATGCCCTTATCATCCTATAGTGCTCCCATCTTATCCAATCAGCAGAAAACAATCAAGCTACTTTACAAAACAACATTTGAAATCTGAAAGCTTTTGTACACATCCAACACCGCACAAGAGCTTGAAGTGTCAAAAAGCGTTCACATTAAAATTTAAAGAAGCCATGGGTGCAAAGACAATCCATCACAATATTCATGCGATCACCCAAGCTAGTGGAATCTAAGTGAAGAAGTAGTGATTGTTACAGTTAAAGAGACCTAGTGAGCATCACGTTGATGAGAGAATAACCTCTTTCACTTCAGCTATGGGCTTCTCTGTATTGAGGCTGCATCTCACCATGCCTCCTAGATAAATTGATTTATTGGCTTTTTTTTTTTACTTCATCAAAAAAAAATCTTCAGAATTCCAAAAGATGCCACTTGGAAGGGTTTCCTTATCTCCCTTGGGAGGCAACTATTCTCATGCAACCTTGTCACTCTTTTTGTTCTTTTTCTGCGGGAATAAATACAAACTTGCAGTTCCACTTTAACTGTCCAGTCTCCACTTCATCTTTTACTCTAGTAAGTATGAAAAAAGAAGAGATGTTGGAAATGAATTGTTCAATTATTCCCTCAAGTATGTTGGTGTTTAAATTATAAGTAATCCTAAAAAGAAAATGATAGTACTTCCTATACCTAATTACACAGTTATAAGGACTCTAAACATCTCTCATATTTACAAGGAATGGCCTCTCGCCATGTCAACAATTACCTAATTCTTAACAGTAGCAAATAAGACCAAACAGCTTATAAGAGATTTTCTTCAGAGGGATAGGGATGAAGTCAGGGATGGGGGTTATTCCCATAGAAACACAGGTGTGCCTTCCTAAGGAGGAGGGTGAACATGCATTCAGAATTTAATGAACAACTGCATCCCATCACTACAACAGTAGTGACACCTAGTATAGCCGCCATTCAAGTTAAACCATCCCAAGAGTAATCAAGAGAATGGTTTCTATTTGACCAGTATTAGCAGAATGAAGAATAAACATGTTAGTAATAGGTCAAACAATATATATTTAAAAGAAGTCCAACTTAATACGAGTCTTTGACAATAATCAAAAGCATTTGACGAAGTAAATTGGATAAAATGAGTGTTCACCTCTATTTGTTGAAGTTTTGCCTCGAAAAGTTTTTCTCGGTCTTCTTCCTAATGAGAACAAAATGAAAACATAAATTAATTTTCTGCACTACTTAAATATGCTTTCTGAACATTAGAGATTTCAAATAATAAAGTTGCAATATATCATTGCGATCGAATCAACAGATGTTGTGTACTTGCTACCTTAAGAGACCTTCCATCAACAATAGGATGAGCTAAAATGAAGACTCTATCAATAAGAACAATAACAGGCTCCTTGCCAAGACTTTTCCAAGGAACCTATATTCAAACAGAGAAGTGATATTAGAAAGCAAAAACATGACATAGAACAGTCAAGGAAAAAAGGGAGAGCTATACAAGCAAAAAATACGCGCACCTAATTTCTAAATGTTTTGGATACAATCTTGGTGTATATTACAGATACTAGATGAGGGATGGCCCGTGCCAACATGTTAATTACAAAAGAAAAAGGTTTGACAGTGTTTGATTTGGCTTTCTAAGAGCATCCATGTTTTATTTAATTAAAATAGTTTGTGATGGATTACAAGCAAGTTTCATGATTGCCCATGCGACGGGAACTCGGTACTTTGTGGGCTTTAGTTACTTAGGTGACTTAAAAGAGCTTTATTACGCTGATCAACTACGAAAAAAGAAATTTTGAAGATGATAACAGGATTGTGACAACTATACCTTAGTTAATAATCTCACATGAATCAAAGAGTACCTTCCACTTTGTACTGGGCGGGTGTAAGGCTAGTCTGATAGAGTTTTAGACTGCTAGTGGTTCATGTTGTGTTCATACTATTTTTCCGTTTTCATAGTACCTTGTCATTGTTATTGGTTATTGTTATTGCTTTTTTCATCTATTTTCTGGTTCTTACGATGCTGGTATTATCTTTCTGGCCTCCGTTGTTGTTACTGATCTATTGTCTCTTTTTGTCTTCTTGAGTCGAGGGTATATTGGAAACAGTCTCTCTACTCTTAAAGCGGTTGCTTCTAAACCCTATGGTTCACATCGATTACCCTTAGAATTCAGGTTGGGAAGGGGAAAGCCTCGCAATCCCTATTTGAAGGCGAAGATGATCGATTATCTTTTTCGAAGGGAATTCTTCCTAAGGAGATAGGGCTCTTTCCAGACGAGCTGGTGTTCGATGGTGAACGAGAGATAGGTAGTTCAATTCCTTCCCTTAGAACCGTACTTGAGAATTTCTTACCTCATACGGCTAAGGGGTAAGGTCTACGTACACACCCCACTTGTGGGATTTTACTGGGTTGTTGTTGTTGTTGTTGATTCAAAAAGTACCTTCACTCTGAAAAGTAAACAATGTGGAGGGAAAAACAAAGCCTAGAGAATATAGTAAGGTAGTCTTATTACCAACCACGTTTTGTCTCCTTTATCTCAAATTTCATAAAGATAGTATAATAGTTTATACAAAACAATTTTTGTTGCAAAATTCATGCATCCATTTCCGATGAGACCATTTCTCCACATGAACTCAAAAACTCATTTATGCTTCTTTAAAGTGTGCTCGTAACTTTAATGAAGTAAGCACCTATTACTATTTTGGATACTAGCAATAACACATTCGAGCAAATATAAATGATGGCTTGATTAGAGGATTATTTGAGGGAAAATATTGTAAAAACAGATCAAAATAGGGCAAAAAGAAACTTTTGCAAAATTTACCCTGTACACTGTACCTAAAGCATCATACTCAAAGGTTGTTTTATTTTACTTGAAACCCAAGGATAAAGAAGGTAATAAAAAGGGAAAATATGGGCCAAAAGAGATAAAGAATGTCCTTTGATAAAAAGATAAAGGGAAAGGAAGGAAACTCATTAGTAGGTAAAGAAGGTAATAAAAGGGGGAAATATGAGCCAAAACAGAGGCAGATCTAGGATTTAAGTTTTATGGGTTCAACCTTTAAGGTCTTTAGAATTGAACCCATTGTCTTTTTAAAGTTATGGGTTCATGTTGCTATTTATTGCAATATTAGTGAATTTTTACACATAAATTTATGCTCCGCGTCAAAATTACTGGGTTTAGTTGAACCCGGCGCCGATACATTGCATCCGCCTCTAGGCCAAAAGAGACAAAGAATGTTCTTTGATAAAAAGATAATGGGAAAGGAAGGAAACTCATTGGTAGGTAAAATTATTGAAGCTCAATGCACGGCAACGTGATCCGCAGGTGTTGGCAAGCTGCACAACCAAAAGCAGCCGTCGTTCCCGCTTATATAGAATATTGTTAACTTATCAGAAGGATAAAACAACAAAAAAAGCAAAAAGATATACCAACTTTTTACCTTGATTTATCAAAAATATATATTTATATACACAAACTTTTTGATATATTGTGTTACATGTTCCACATTGGTTTGGAAATGGGTTGTTATCCTCTTACGTGGTTTTGGTCATTACTCACCACATGAGATAGCTTTTCGGGTTGAGTTTGGCTCAAGATCTAGTTTCTTAACATGGTATCAAAACCATACCCATTGGTTAGCCAATGTTCCATGTTATGTTATCCACGCTCTGACGACCAGGTGTGAGCTTGCCGAAGCAGTGTTAAATGTCTCACATTGGTGGAAGGAATAGGTTGTTATTTTCCTTATATGATCTTGGGTAATCCTCACCCCATGAGCTAGAGGTTCATTTTTTTTTTACATATCAAAATGGTATAAAGTAATTCTTAGTTCTAATACCTCGACATATGCTAATATTTCCATGGAATTTTATATTGACCAAAACAATTGAAAACCGCTCAAAGCAGGCACAAAATAAGGACCTTAGTAAGCACAACATTACTGTAATGACAACGAATCAATATAATCACAATTAGAGTAAAATTGTGACAAGTTTATGCTTGAGTAGCTACACTAGGTATAACAAGTAAAGCACCTTTGAATAGAACCTATAAAAAGCACTGCATGAGAATTATAAACCACGAAAATCATAAAGACATAAAGTAAATAATTTGTAAAAAAAAGGATGATTGACTTGCTAGAAAATGGCCAAAAGGTAACTGAAAACAAATCAAATATCAGAATACCTTAAGAGTTATGGTTCCAACAAAACCAGCTTTGACAGTAACTGGTAATTTCAAGGAATTCAAAGCCTCTGCCTTCAGTTTCAAGTCCTTGAGAACTACATCACCTATAAAAGAATCGAAAGTTAGTAACAGGGGACACCAGCATGAATTTAGGACGCCAAGCCTCTTTTTGTTTTTGACAAATGAAGGTGAAATTAGATTGTAACAGGGGATACCAGCACAACTTTAGGACGCCAAGCCCCTTTTTTATGACAAATGAAGGTGAATTTATTTATAATAAAAAAAGGAAGGACACCACGCATTTCGATAGAGCGCAACAAGGATCCTAAAATTCGCAATATTATAAAATGGTACACGTGTAACATGCAAATTAGAAACACCTACCTTTTAGACTGCATTTTTCTCGTCAAATCAATACACTAATTACTCATCAGAGGAAAAAATCACCAACCCTTCAGCTTGCAGCTAGTATAACGTGAATAAAGTAATTGAATCGGAGATTTAAAAACCATATAGGAAATAGAAAAATATGAATATACCTTTCCATACGCTGATCCTCAATGCCTCTGCCGACAATCCATGGACATATTCACCAAGATATCTTCGAAGCAAATGCAGAACCTACACCATGTACATAATATTGCTCAACAAAGCTAATATATATATATATATATATATATACATATATAAAAAGAGGAGGAAAAAGAAGTAACAGCAACAAAACATGAAACATGACATGAATAAATAGCTTCTCGTACCTTTTCCTTAATTCTTTCAAATACGATTTACTAAAAAACATTATTTCTCATAAATTGTTTGGTGCTTATGGTTCTCAATGTTTAATTATCTATTGCTCTTTCAATAAATGAAGGTTCATTTATCTCATGTTGTAGTCTCAAAGAAAAACACCAGCCATTTCTCAAATGTCTAATAGCCATAACAAACAGCTACAACTATTTTTGCCATGTTAAGGTGTTGTTATTATACTCAAAAACCTAAGAACGTTGAAGAAGTGCGGTCACATGAAAAGTTTCCACCTATTTCTCTCTTGAAAATAAATTAAGGTTTATCACTCTCAAGCAGAGGCGGACCCAGGATTTAAGTGCGAGGGGGGCACACTGTTTTTAGATATGCCAATTATAAGCAACAAATTTGGGCGTGCAAGCCTTTAAAAACTTAGCGATTATGATAACAACGAAAAAAAAAAAATCAGTGTAATCTCACAAGTGGGGTCTGGGGAGGGTAGTGTGTACACAGACCTTACCCCTACCTTCAAGAAGGCAGAGAGGCTTTTTCCAGAAGACCATCGGCTTAGGATAGGTAAAAAGAAGGACAACAACAACAAGCATACCAATTAGAAAACTGAAGCAAAAATACAAAACTAAATGCACTAGGTATTGCAATCAGAAAGCCGACACGAAAGCAATAACAAGTAATCACAGAAGTCAAGGGATACGAGAATACACAAATAACACTAAATCACCTACTAAAGCTACTATTACCGACAAGGACAATGCTCGACTACCTGTCCTAACCCTCTACCATAAGCCTTCTCTAAGTCGATGAACACCATATGTAAATCCCTATTCCTCTCCCTATACTGCTCCAACAACATCCTAACAAGGTGAATAGCTTTTGTAGTTGATCATCCCGGCATAAATCCGAACTGATTTTCAGAAATAGTCACAATCCTCCTCAACCTTAGCTCCACCACCCTCTCCCAAACTTTCATAGTATGACTTGGTAACTTGATGCCCAGGTAGTTATTGCAACTTCGGATATCACCCTCGTTCTTATACAACGGGACCATCGTACTCCATCTCCATTCTTCGGGCATCTTCTTCGTCCTAAAAATGACATTAAATAATCCGACGAGCCACTCCAAGTCCCCCTACCCACGCTCTTCCAAAATTCCATCGGGATCTCGTCTGGACCGGTCGCTCTCCCCTGCTCATCTTATGCATAACCCCCTCAACCTCCTCGACTCTTATACGCCTACAATACCCAAAGTCCCGACGACTCTCTGAGTGTTCTAAGTCACCTAGCTCAATGCTCTTATCCACCTCTTCATTCAAGAGATTATGGAAGTAAGTCTGCCATCTTCGTCGAATAAGTGCCTCATCGAACAAAACTATGCCTTCATCGTCCTTGATGCACTTCACTTGGCCCAGTTACGGGCCTTCCTTTCTCGCACCTTGTCTAGCATGTACAACTTCTTATCCCTCCTTTGCCTCCAGGTTCTTCATATAAGCGTTCAAACGCGGCCGTCTTGGCCGCAGTAACTGCTAATTTTGCTTCCTTCTTAGTCATCTTATATCGCTCCCTATTCGTCCTCTTCACCTCCTCATCCACGCTCTCCAGAAGCTTCAGATATGCCGCTTTCTTGGCTTCTACTTTGCCTTGAACCTCGGTACTCCACCACCAATCCCCTTTGCGGCCACCAGAGGAGCCCTTCGAGACCCCTAATATCTCTCTAGCAGCCTCCCTAATGCAATTCGCAGTCGCGGTCCAATACCACTCGCGTCCCCGCTACTCCTCCATGATCGCATAGCCATCAACCTATCCCCCAACTCTTGTGCTCTGTCTTTAGTCAAAGCTGTCCTAGATAGACCAAACACAGCCCATATTTTCAATCTCATTAACAGCATATAGTTCCTTTTCCAATGAATCAAATAAGTACTGTTACTTGACTTCTCAAAGTAGTTAAATTAAAGTAGCATATAACACAACGGCTATAAAAATAGTAGTTCAGTAACTGGCATCAAAAAAAGTCCACTACTTCGAATACATTACTCAAAAAATAGGTCGAAACTAAATCACCTCACGAGTTTCAAATTTTAATTAATGAAGAACCTGTAACTCTAAAAAACAATGCAATTATCGAACATAAAATATAGTACAAACATTGAACAATTCATAACGTACAAAAAAAATAGAAAAGGAAAATAAAGTGAGAATGAGAGTTGTTTACATGAGCTTCGAACATGATGATGAATCAACGGCGATCTTTCACGGCGGCAGGAATCGAACGCCGATATAATTAGCGGCGATCACCGTTCAAATGCAAGCTGTTCATTTACAAAGATGTGATGAAACCCTAGCACCTTCTCGAAGATCGACACGTAGCTTTGGAAGTTTTTGAAGGGGAAAAATGGCGAGGAAGGGGGCTGATGAAAGTATACATAAAAACGCATAAGCGGTCATTTCCAAATACTGTGCATTGCAGGCCGTGCGGTTTTTTTGTAAAATGGGTCGGGTTCAGTCGGGTTAAGAGGTTGGGTAACGAACACGCATTTAATGTTCAAATTGGTTTGGGATGATTCTATAATTACTATAACTTGAAGGTTATCTTTGTAATAATTGAAAATCTCGAGGATTTGACCTTTTCTTGTGTTTAACATTACAACTAAGACTGCGTTTTTTGAGAAATTTCATTTGCTCGTTGGTACGATTGTACTGTTAGAAAACATTGCAATTTAAACTTAAGGCAAAATGCCTTTAACACTCTTTTTGGATCATTGTTACTCATCATTTTATAATGTATCGTATTGTATTGTATTGTTTTTTATCGTATCGTATCGTATCGTATTATGAATATAATGTTTGGATAGACTATATTGTTTATTGTTGTTAAATAACATTTTGCTGTTTGGTTTGACTGTATTGTAATATACAGTAACGGATAAGTTTATTAAAATACCCTCAATTGTTTTAAATATTTAATTTATCAAGAATTACACATAAAAATTATTTAAAAAAACCATTTCTACTAATTTATCACCAATTATGTCTTATATATAAGGGAACTCGTCCATCTCATCCTTTTCTTTCCCGAATCATTTGATTTCTTTCCTTTAGTTATTTTCTTATTCTTTTTTTTGGTTTTGTTTCTTACTTTATTTCCTTAATTATCTGCCTCTTCAACGTTTCGGCACTAACAATCTGTTCTGCAATTTATTTTTTCTTTTCAAATAGTTTTAACACTACCTTCACTATTTTCTTCCTATAAGCAATTTTTTTTTCCTGATCATATCAGATCAGTAAGATTTAAAATTTCGTTTGTCAAAAGAAATTGCATCACAGAGATTTTGGTACTTTTTGAGCTCAGATTTTCATTGTGCAATTAAAATTTCAGATCTTGATTGCTTCTGCTATACCCTGAATTATCTTGTACTGTTAATATTTGTACCGTGTCAGCGTGTGAGGAAGGCAGCAGGTTTTCTTTGCTCGTTTTCTTTGTTTCTCTCTCGCGCTCTCAGCATAAATTTCGAAATCATTTTTGCTTCTCTTTATATTCTTTTCAATGTAAAGAGAATACTGCCTTTGGATCTGCCTTTCAATAGAATAGGGTATTTATTTTAGCTATTTTTAGTGTTAAACTGCCTTTCGATCCGTTTATTTTAGCTATTTATTTATTTGATCTGTTTATACTATTCCTCCGATCATCCATTTCGTCTTCGGTTCTTATTCTTACGTTAATAAGAATCCGCTCGTTCTTCTCTGCCTTTAGATTTCTTTATTTAAGTTTATTTCTATTTTTCCCCAAATCCAATTTCAAAACCAAATTAAAACTTCACAGTCTCTCTTTGAGTTATTGGGGTTCCGGCAAGCCTTGGGCAAAGCGGGCGGCAACTTCCAACATAGCTGTTGTGGACAATACCTTTCTCGGCACTCGTGGTGACTTCAGGTTCTATATTTCTTGCTTTGAATTTACTATTTTGCTCGCGGGAGTTGGTACCTCCCATTTTTCAGTTTTCCT
>AWOL01S0023090.1:0-12720 GCA_000715115.1 Nicotiana otophora | reverse complement strand
ATATCACCAACATTGATAGTATCACTTGTATCATCATCAATAACATCAATCACCAAATCCACAGGAGAACACACCACATTAATATTTGGTTGCCGCACCTTCCTTAACACTCTTGTGAAATAAGTGGCCTAAGGCATGATCAGGTAGAGTTGAAGAATTTGAAAAAGGTATCAAGGCACCAAGAAGACAAAATAAATGATATCTATGAAAAGAGAAGGCAAGAAAAGAGAAAGAACAAAAAAACAAAAAGAGAAAATTCAAGAAAGATAATAAAGGAAGGGTTGATGGATTCAATAATAGGCAATGACCCCTAACGTGAGCATCGAGGGAGAAAAAGAATGAAAGCACAAGAAAGTGTGATGTCAAGTCTATCTAGACCCCAAGAAGAAGCGAATGCCTCTAAGAATTGGTAATTGAGAGCCAGGAAATGAAAATATGGAGTGCTTAAGGAAAGGTGTAACCGCTTAACCATATGGTATCCTACCCCAATCCAAAATCCTTCATTACAACCCAAAATAAGTCCTACTTGATTTTGAACTGAGTAAGCTTACATTAGGGGTGATGTACACCAGGGCAAGCCTATGGTACTTGAAGTCGCACTTGTGACATTCTGTTCTGAGAGAAGAGTAAACCTTTCACTGATCTAAAGATTGAGTACTAACCTTTATAGTGAACATGGAAAATGGAAGGTAGAGGAAGAAAAGTTTGGATTCCACCATGATCTACATGATAGAACAAGAGTCCTCGATGACTAAGTCAATTCTTGTAGCTCAAATGTCACATTAAAACTATAGGTGCATGATATGTGAATGATCAACTTGTTGACAATGCACGAGTGTTGTGTGTAATTGCTGGTCCCAACTAAATATGGATGGCTTATGATTGACTCGTTGAAATGACCTTTCACTCTCAGGAGGTGGGAACTAATCTATTTTCTAGAGGACATGCAAAGACTTAAGTTTGGGGGAGTTGATAAGTGTTGATTTTGACAACTTTTTAGTAACTTCTTGCTTTACTTTTAGTCTGAAAGTGTTGATTTTTGTTCCCAAAAATAATCGAAGTTTTAAAATTGCATGAATGCTGGAGATTTGGACTCTAATAAAGAAATCTAACTCAAAAATGAGTGTTCCGGCTCACAAGTAAAGAAGAGCACAACTGACCAAAAGTGCGGACCGCAGAATTCTATCTGTGGCCGTAGATCTTATGTTGAATCCCAGAAGTGATTGAAGAGAAGTGCGGCCACAGAACATGGTTGCACTGACAATAATTCAAAAAGTACATAGAGTTTGCAAAATGACCAAGAATGAAGCCTTGCCAGAAGTGAGGACCACAAATGATTTGTACGGCCGTAGAAGCTGAAGTGCAGCCACAGATCAAATTGTGCGGCTGCAGAATCTCTCAACCTGAAGACTCAAGAAATGTGCGGTAGCAGAACATCCCGAAGTTCATTTTTGTTAACGAATTTTGGGCCACTATAAATTGACAGGATTCACTTTTTAAGGTCAGTTTTTGAAGTTTTCCTAGCTGTAGTCGTTGTAGTTTACCATTTTGGGTAATTTATGATCATTTTTAGACAAAAACGTCATAGTTCATCATTTCAATTTTATATTATGGCTTTAATTAGTATTTTTTCTTTGTTTTCTTTATTTTCTACTATGCGTAGCTCGATTCTTACTAGGGTTGTGACCTAACCCTAGTGTGTAAACCTTATGGGTATTTAATTTAATCCTTGTTTATGATTGGCTGCTTGTTATTTAGCCTTGTTCATGCTTTAGTTTTATAATTAATTGTTGCAAACATTGATTAATGCCTTTTTTGACTTGCTCTTTACTTGAGAAAGAGGGACATAGTCTAGGAAAACATGTCTAACAAGAAATTGGGCCAGTTAAGGATTTGACTGGCCTACTTAAAGGGTTTGAATCAGAGATAGGTAAAACCCAACTTCAGCTCATATCAACTATTTAGATTGATACCCATTTGAGCTTGAGAAAGAGAAATTAGGAAAAATCACTCTATGATCGGGAGGTATTGAGTGGGTAACTTAGAGTTGAGAGTTGTGATACACCCCAATTACTAAAACAGGTGTTAACATAATTAACCCATTAGGCGAACTCCTAGGCGGAGGTTATATCCCTAGGCCTTTTTACCTATTTGAAAACAACCAAAAGCAATTAGTCAATTTCTAGTTTCATTTCTTTAGTTGATCATTGATAGTACAATTTATAGAAGTAATTAGCAAAACCAACTTAACTGGAAGTGTATTTAAGTGTTTTCGTCTCCACGCATCAAGTATATACTCTAACCCCCATTGTTAGCTCCCTGAGGAAATCAACTACGAATCATAATTGCGTACTATTCTTCAAACGACCTCTTCCATTCATTATTGAGTATGGATTTGGAGTGGATCATATATTGTACTATCCGTTTCTCCATGTTTATAGTCATGTACTTCGCGTGTTTGTTGTTATTGCGCATATTGTTATTGAATTTAGAGCATCATGGCATGAGGTATTCCATATGGACTGGTGTTCAGATTGGGTCATGCATCACATCAGAGTAGGTTGGAATATGATCCTTTTTCTTATTTCATATATATTGTTCCTCCTTTGTGTGACATGTTCATAGAATCGCGCCTTGTAGTGGTATTTGTTCAGCTTGCGGGACGGGTCTCTTATTTGTTTTTCTTTCCATTATTGAGTACATTCCAGTTGTTGCCTATTTGGTGCACGGATTGCACTAAATATGGATAAAGGCGGTGCTGGTGTGGCATGTCGGTCAAGCAGCTTATCCTGGATGAGATGAGGTTATTAGACCCGGAATAAGTTCTATCAGATTTGATTACGGTATGTTGGAAAGAATAACGTCACTAGCTGGCTTAGAATTTGGCTATGGTTCTTGTCGGGTGAGACAACTCAGAATGTTAGCCTTTGTCATTCTATTATCTCACATATGGTGAGGACACAAGCAGGAGTTAATAATGACCCTGCCCCCAGAGCCGGTGTTGCTAGAGGCCGGGGCAGGGGTAGAGGTAGAGGTCGAGGAGAAGCATGTGCTATAGCTAGAGCACCTATCAGAGCAACAGTTGAGGAGCTGCTAGTAGCTCCTGTTAGGGGACAGGCACCAGAGGTGCCTGCTGTTTCCCCCAGACTTCAGGAGACCTTAGCACAGTTCCTGAGCATGTTTGGTACATTAGCTTAGGCGGGGTTGGTTCTATCTGCACCAGCTACTTCGCAGACCGGGGGAGGATCTCAAACTCCCGCCGCCTGCACCTTAATGCAGCAGGCTCACATTGGTTAGGTTTCGGAAGTGGTTCCGGTGCAACCAAGTTTGCCAGTTTAGCCTGCAATTAGGGCAGCAACATCTGAGGAAGAACAACTTAGACTTGCAAGGTTCAAGAAGTATTACCTTCATACCTTCAATGGTTTGGCTTCGGAGGATGCACATGGTTTCCTAGAGGAGTACCAGCATTTTCTCCGTACCATGGGTATTGTGGAGATGAGTGGGGTTGTTTTACCATGTTCCAGCTTAAAGGAGTAGCATATCAGTGGTGGTGAAGGTACGAGTTGGGTAGTATGGCCGAGGAAACTTCACTCACATGGGATCGGATTTCAGAGTTCTCTTGAGGGAATATGTTCCTCGGACTCTTCAGGATGCCTGGCGCGTGGAGTTTGAGAAGCTACGCCAGGGCACTATGTTAGTGTCACAGTATGCCGTCAAATTCAGTGATTTGTCCAGACATGTACTTGCTTTGGTTTCTACAATTAGAGAGCAAGTCTGCAGGTTCCTTGAGGGGCTCAACCATGATATCCAGTTTAGCATGGCTCGAGAGTTGGAGTCGGATGTTCTATTTTGCAAGTGGTAGAGATTGCTCGCTGACTAGAGGGCATGCGGGACTAGGAGGGATAGGACATACGGGTTTCGGAGAGAGAGGTCAGGGAGGCTAAGAGTCCTCTTAGACCTGGAGTATCTACTAGTCCCTATTTTGGAGGCAAGGTATACCATGGTAGAGGTTTTGTGGGTCAGTCTGTTCAGTTTTCACTTCAGGCTTTGCGTGGTGCTTCAGATATCTATGGGTCTCAGAGTGCCCGTGTTGGACATCTTCCATAACCACGCCAGCAGAGAGGCTCCTTTGAGTGTTGAGATACTAGCCACATTGTGAGAGATTATTCTAGAATCCAAAGAGATGTGTCACGGCGGGGTATCCAGGCTATGCGTTTTGCTCGAGTTGCTGATATCACTGCACCGCTAGCTTGGGGTGTAGGTCAGGCAGGTAGAGGGCGCCCAAGAGGGGGGGCCTCGATCCATTGATGTACTTTCTACGATAGGGATGAGGCCGCTACACCGGATGATGTCGTACAAGTATGGTTTTGATTTGTTATAGAGGAACATCATTCATATTTTGTTTCGGTTCTGCTTATCGGGGTGAGTCCTCCTATGTTGCTTCACATATGGGTGAGCTTCATGATTTTATAGTCTACTTATGTGTTTACCCCTGTTGGGAGATTCTATAGTGGTAGCCCGTGTCTATCGTTTTGTTTTATTCATTATTGAGAGCTATAAGACTATGAATGGCTTTCATTTACCCATTACGGTAGGTTTTGATGTGATTTCTTGGTGGTTGGATATGATTTGTGAATTAGATGCTCTATCGGTGTGGGAGTTCAGCATGTGTTGTGACCTTGGTAGTGAAAATTTAATTAGTGAAAGGTTTCGGTTGGTATGATGTGTAATCTACTTGTGATTCAGTGCTGAGGATGTGATCCCCACGTTTCCATGAGGTTTGTTACGTCTGGGTCGGGCTGCGTGCCGCGGTGAAGTTATATTAGGATGAGATCCTTGTGAGTTGTTTGTATACTTTGATTCTCCATTGTGGAATTAATTCGTAGTATGCTACTGATAGGGAGTTGTGTCGGTCGGGGTCGTTTGTTAGTTCTTTCATGTGTTCCCTCATATATTCAGTCATATTCATGTTGTCCTTATTGGGGTTTAGCTTGTGAGGTGTCTGCCCAAGTGGTGTTGGGTGTGACTTGTTTGTTTGAGTGAATAATAATGGCATCTTCGTACTATTTGCATCCTTTTCGGTGTTGTGGAGGTTTGGAACAGGGTTCTAGCTGATATGAGGTTAATTGTCGGTGCTAGGTTTGAGAATGGACGACTATTGTGAGTAGAAATGTTGTTATGGACATATGTGTAGTGAGTTAGGTAATGTATTTGTATCTGGTGAGTGTATATATAGTTTATTGCAGCTGGTTGAGGCTTATACCGTGTGTTGATGTAGGAATCAGGTCTTGTGGAAACAACCGGATTGTGAGAAATTATGGTCTAAGGCCTATTGGTATTGGTGGAAGGAAATACCATCAGTTGAGGTGGTGTTATCGGGCTTACATAGATTTGGGGTGACGTGGGGTCACCCGCAGGTGTATGTATGGTTTGTTCGCTCAATGATTGATGACTTCAGAATGATTCTTGGCACGGTTGACGACGAAGGTTTGTTTAAGAGGGGGAGAAGGTAACGACTAGACCGGTCGTTTTGAGAATTAGCATCCCGTTTGCCGGCTTAAGGTTTCGAGCAGCTTTGTATTATGTATTATGACTAGCGTGTGTGGTGTAGTTCGGATTTTGGATGATCTAGGATCAATTTGGAAGAAGGATTCTTGTTTTTGAAGCTTAAACGATAAGAGTTGACCGATGTTTGGCTTTTGTATAGACGACTCCGAAATGGCATTTTAATGATTCCAATAGCTTCGCATGGTGATTTTGGACTTAGGCATGCATCCGGATTTTGATTTGGAGGGCCTTAGGAATTAATTGATTCATGTTTTACCCTTGTTTCCAATTAAATGCTTATGTGCCTTAATTGACGATATTGCCTATTTATTGCCATGTTATCTTTTCTATAATTGCTTATCCTTAATTAAAGTTATTATTATCCTTTTCGTAATTGCTTATCCTTAATTGAAGTTATTATTATTCTTTCCGTAATTGCTTATCCTTAATTGAATTCATTATTATCTTTTCCGTAATTGCTTATCGTTAATTGAATTTGTTAGTATCTTTTTCGTAATTGCTCAACCTTAATTGAGGTTTTGTTATTCCTTTCATTGTTGACTTATCCTTATTTAAAATTATTGATTCATGTTATCACTCTTACCGTCGAGTTGTAGTTATGTGGAAATCATTGTTGCACGCTATCTCTCCCCTTGTTGAGCTATTTTTCTTATAACCATTATTCTCTGTTGTCTCTTTCATTGTGAGCTCGTTCGTCCGTTTCTTTGTGTTCTGCAATTCTTGAGTTGATTTACTTGCTGTATTCTCGTGTTATTGTCGTTGTTGCTGTTGTACCGAGTATTGTTGAGCCGAGGGCTATGCGTGGTTGTGGTATTGAAACTATTTTGAGGAAATGTTGTGGCATTTGTGCACATATTGTGAAGTTATTTTAGTATGTTGTTATGTTTTGGCACATATGGTATTGTTGAGAGGTTTGCAGGGGTGTTCGCACATGAGTTGTCCGTGCTATTGTTACTATTGATATTTGCACATGCGGCGTGACAAGGCGGGCTATATATGTGGGTTTGCGTATGTGGTGAGACAAAGTGAGAATATTATTATGTGCTTGCGGTGAGACAGTGTGGACATTTACTTTATTATTGTGCATGTGGCGTGACAAGGTGGGCTATGTCGGGGATTGATTTGTGATGACTTGTGATGGCCTGGGGGCATTGTTATTGTTGTTATTTGTGTAGTGGTATGCATACCATGCATGAGTTAGACCGTGTAAATTTTGTGCTGATCGTTTCTTATGTGCCATTCATTGTCTCTACTCTTTCTTATTTACTTGAATTGTGGTAGAACACTTGTACAACGGTACACGTAAATAAATAACCCATATCGGTTTAAGAAGATGAATCCTGATGTTATTAACCATTTACATGTACTCCCGAGTACTTGCCTTCTGTTTTAGAGTTATCCTGTTGCCACGTGAGTTGTCCGTGTAGTTTGATGGTAGCCTATAATCCCGTATTTTGGTCGCTTATCGCACTCTAATTTACTGCACTTCAAATGAATTTGAGCTTTAATCGCTAGTGTTTTCCACTAATTGCATGTTTTATGCCTAGTAGGAGTGATTGCAAGCTATATAGATAGTATGGAATGAAATAGAGCTATTTGGAGCTTTGAAGTCTGAGTAAAAGCCTAGGGGATTAAGCCGGGATGTGTGGCGGTGTGTGGGGCGATGTGGCTGCCCAAATTCTGCCCCGGTCAATTTTGCACGCTCTCTGACCAATCCCACTATAGCCCTGCCTGGCGCGTCACCCCATGTGGCGCGCCTATGCAATTATTACAGAGCTGGAATCCTATTTCACGCAGGAAAAGGTGTTTTTGTCTGGGCATGACCCTACTAAGTATAAATACATGTAAAAATGTTATATTTAGAACTTTTGACACAACTTAGACCTAAGGAAGCCAAGGAGGAGGTGGAGAAGCAAAAGTACAAGGATTTTATCATTCAATCATCACTCAAGACAAGAGTTTGGATCGTTTTATGTTTTCATTTGATTTAAACATTGTTGTGGTGAATTGCTCCATATTTATGGAGTCGTTCTCTTTAGGGTTTGATGGATTTGGTGTAGTGATACTTGTTTGTGATATTCTTACATTCTATCTTGTTGTTTGAATGCATTAATTCTTCTTAGTCAGCGAAAGAGGCTAATTGAATTGTTGATTAAACCTAGTTAGGAGGATAATCGAGAGAGGTTCTCCTGAAGACCAATCAACTACTATCTCGTGCATATCTTCACCGATCTTAAATTAGTTTATCTTATGAGGTTGAGAATTAATCGAGAGAGGAGTTTCTACTAAACAATTGAATTAATAAACTAGTGAATTCGAGAGACTCACTTGAACATTAGAAGTGAATTATCTAGAGTTAAATCCCAACATTTGTCTTGCACCTATCTTATCAACCCTATCTTCTCCCAATTGGTAACATTCTTTGCTCAGTACTTGCGTCGTTTGTCATTAGCCAAAGGTTTAGATTCTTAATTAACATTAGTTTAGTTACAAAAATCTCAATTGTTGATCATCTTGGATAGCAATCTAGCTATAAACAACAAAACTACTATTTAACTCCAATCCTTTGGATACAATATTATATTTTACTATATTCGTTTATCGAGCATATTTAAGTGTGTGTTTTGCGCTCGTTAAATTTTGACATCGTTGTTGGGGATTGACAATCAATAGTGTTGGAATTAGTTTGTAGTGCTAATTCAGGAATTTTTGTTTTATTTTTTATTTCTCTTTTTACGGCTGGTGTTCTTTGACTATGCGCAGGTTACAGGTTAGATTGGTGCGTGAATCGATCGTCTGGGAAAGAAAAGAAACAATACGAGCAAGAAATAGAGAGACAACTGTGACAGTTGAGGAAGGAAAGAAATCTCCCTGAGAATATAGAGAAGGTTGGTAAATCCTCAACCAAAGAAAACATGGCCGGAGATGATGATATTGTAGATTTGGCCGCGATGGAGGCAGCCCAACGAAGAGAAAAGGATGCAAGGGATGTTGATGAAGCAGCTATTAGAGATGCAGAAATTGCAAATGAAGAAGAGAGGACTTGGAGAATGGCACAATTAGCCCTTGGGTGCAGACCAAATAAAACACATAGCTCCCGGCCAAGAGTTATCAAGTTTGAGATCACCCCCAGTTGTAGCTAATAATTTCGAGTTGAAGCAAGGGTTACTTCAAACCCTTCAAAATTGTTGTGTCTTCAGAGGAAAGCAGAACAAACATCCAAACAATCATCTAATGGACTTCGAGGAGATCATGAACACCTTTTAATATAATGGCGTATCATAAGATGCAGATTACCTAAGGGCATTCCCCTTCACTCTCAAAGATGATGCAAAGCATTGGCTTCGAAGCTTGCCCCAGGGATCAATTAAAACATGGGAGGAGATGACCAGAAAATGTCTTGTTAAATATTTCTCCTCAGCTAAGACGTGCATGTTTAGAAAAAAAATCCATAGGTTATGCCAGAACAAGACTGAAATTGTGTTTGAAGCTTGGGAGAGGTTTAAGGAGATTGTGCGAAAGTGTCAACATAGCGGAGTTGAACTCCGGATGCAACTCCATGACTTTTGGGATGGATTGACACCGACTTCACGCAGAACATTGAGCAATGCAGCTGGAGGTCCGTTGATGAAAAAGAATCCAGAGGAGATAGTCACAATTCTGGATGAGTTATCTAAAGATGCAAATCAGTGGCCCTCGGAGATTGCTGAAAGAAGAAGATCAACTGGTGTTCACCAGGTTGATACTAATAGATCTGTGCAGGTACAACTTGATGCCATGGCCAAAGAAGTAAGGAATCTGACCTTAGCCTTGATACATAATAAGCCTCATGCAGCCTGTGATATATGTCGAAGAGGACACCCTACTCATGAGTGTCAAGCTACCATAGAGGAAGTGAATGCTGTGGGTAATTATAATTTCAATGCAATGGGTCAGAAGCACCCTCGTGTTTTTATGGAGTTCACCTGAGGGTACAACAAATGCATGGCAACAAAATAACTGTAGATTTCAGGAGAGGCTGCCGTTTCAGTCTCAACAGCCAATTTAGACTAGGTTAGAAAATTTGATGAAGTCTTTCATTATCAAGACAGATGAGAGATTAGATGCTCGTGGTGCAACTATTAAAGAACTTGGAACAGATTTGCGTAACTTGGAGATACAAGTGACACAAATTGCAAATATATTTTTTGAATGAATCCCATGTACTCTGCCAGCTGATACTGAAAAGAATCCCAAAGAAATGGTAAATGTTGTGACCTTGAGAAGCACTCAAGTATTGAAAGATCCCACTCCAATCCAAAACGAGGTGATACCTGAAAACAAATATGTGGGGAGGAGCTGAAAATTGAAAATCGTAAGAAGAAAAAAGGCAAGAAGGGAGTAGAGAAAAAGAAGAGAGAGGAAACATCAAGAAGGGAGGACTATAATGAAGAGATCAAGTACCTGCCTGCTCTACCTTTTCCCTAAAAGCTCTATAGAGAAACGTTGGACGAGTAGTTTAAGAGATTTTTAGATATGTTGAGACACATTAATGTAAACCTGCCATTCACCGAAGTTCTCTCACTAATGCAAGCCTATGCAAAGTTCTAGAAGGATATCCCGACAAAGAAGAGGAAGATAGAAGAGACATCGATAGTCAAGCTCATAGAGCATTGCAGTGCAATCTTGAAATACAAACTCCCATAAAAGTGTGGAGATCCAGGGAGTTTTACTATACCTTACTTTTTAGGCACTCTTAACTTTGATAAATCTTTATGTGATTCTGGTGCCTCAATGAATCTAATGACATTGTCAATTTCAAGAAATTAGAGAATGCGATTAGAGAGATAAGGTCTGCACCAATATCATTGCAGCTGACAAATCAAACAAAGATAACACCCTAGTAGATAGTTGAAGATGTCTTAGTGTAGGTGGATAAGTTTGTATTTCCAGTAGACTTTATAGTGGTGAAGATGGAGGAGAATAAGGAGATACCCCTCATCCTAGGAAGACAATTATTAGCAACAAGTAGAGAAATATTAGATATACATGAGAAAAAGCTCATGCTTAGAGTGGGGGGAGAGACTGTAACGTTCAAGATGGATGTAGAAAAGGGGGTGAAAAAGGAGAGGCTAGCTGCAAGTGTTGAGTGGAAGGTGTAGGGTATGAAAAAGAAGGCTGCATTGAGTGAAAAAGATAAGTGTGGGGTGTACCCCAAGAAGGTTGAAAAGAAGTTGTATGCGTGGATGTGTGCACTAGTTCGGGCGCGTGGAATGGATCCCTACTTTGATTCAAACCCTGACTAGATATTCTGGGAAGTTTCCTCTACCTTATGCTTTTTAATTGTGTGCCATGGGGACATGCCATAACTTAATGTATGGGGTGGGGGATATTTGTATGTTGTATGTATATTAGTCTTAGTTTTTGCTTTAGTTTGTTTGATTGTTTTTGCTTTTGTTAGTTTGAGTAGTAGAAGCAAAATTGAAAAAAACATAAAAATTTTAAAATTATTTATATTTCCCGACGATGGATATCATTCGACAGGTTTCTTGAGGGATTAAAGTGGAAAGAAAAAGACAAAAAAATAATCTTTTGTTAGGTAGTTTATCAATTCACCCTTGGTTTTTCTTTGTGCCGCGATTATTTTCCAGTGGTGTTTTCTGAATCGGGTGTAGTTAGTTTTTATTTTGTAGAAGTAGGAAACCTTGTGTTGTGATTTGAAATGAAAGCAATATCTTTTGACTTTATTATACCTTTAGAATAGTGAGTGCTTTAGTTATGACGCTTAGGCTCAGTTTTTCACTCTTGTATAAGTGCCTTAAATGGATGAACTTAACTTTACTTAACTTCTTTGACTAAAGTGTCTTGATAATCCGATCTTGAGTGAGTTATGTGCCATGTGTGTGTAAGGTTTTGTGTTATTATATGCATTGCATTTGATGTCTAGAACTTTCCATGTGTGTTTGCAAAGCGAAATAATAGTTTTGTTCAGTCTTAGAAGTGATATAGGCATTTCTTTGTTGAGCCAGTTATATGCTTTTACCCACCTAATTTTTATGTATCTTAGTTAACGCCTTTGAGCCTGTAATCAAGTTTCTTTGGCAACCACATTAGAAGCTTTTCTCATTTGTTTGAATTGACTATCTATTTGAACCTTGTACCTCTCGTGAGCACTTGAAATTGTTATCAACTTTGTAAAAGTTGAAATGTGGGGTGGCTGATTTGGCTTTTTAGTGGAACTAATGAAATAAGGAGAAAGGTGCACTGTTTTAAAAACGTAAGAGCCACTTAAATTGAAACAATGAAGAAAAAATAGTTGTATTGTTGTGAAAAACTTTGTTGGATAAGTGGTAACTCTTGATGTAATTGTGCTTAAATAATTTGGGAGTTGATGTATATTGATGTGAAGGTGGAGTTTTGGTTTGACATAAGTATGGGGTTTTGAATGTTAGAGTACATGTATTAAGGTGCTTAGAGAGGTTTAGTCACTTGTTACATCCCGCATTTTCGTACGATAATGTTTCGTCGTAAGTTAATCGACACAAGTTCGGGAATGAGATTATTTCATGATTATAAGCATTATGATATTTTAAATAAGTGATGAGTAAATTGCTGAAGGTAAGAGGGTACGCAAATCGAAGAAAATAAATTTCGTCGAAGTTTGACATTTTGGAATAAAATATGGCCCGAGCTAAAAAACCCGATATTTATGGACTAGTACCATACAAGGTACCACATAGCCATGATAGTGAGGTGTATAAGGTATGCTAAAAATGAGCAATATTTTAAGTAATTTTGGATAACTCTGAATTATGTGGGTAATTAATTAATTATCGGATAGCGGGATAATACCTAATTAATTATTAATTATAGGATAAGATTAAAAACCCCTCCCCAACCCTATGTCGCAGCAAGCCTCCACCCAAACCAAATGACTCATTAGTCATGTTGGGTAGGTGGAAATTTAAGGTGTTAATTACAATACACCTCATGCCAACATTTTCAATGCAAAAATACTACAATTAGACATTAGCTCAAAGAAATTTCTTACAAAATCTTCAACTAATCCTTACAATGTTACAACCCAACTTCGCGTACCTTAGATCATGTTGTAAGTTAGTCGACGTAAATCCAAGAAGAGATTATCTTTGAGATGATAAAAAGTTAATCCTT
>AWOL01S0023080.1:6589-20563 GCA_000715115.1 Nicotiana otophora | reverse complement strand
CTGATAAGTGATGTCCATCTCCAACTCCCTGGCCATACCGGTCCGAATACTGGGGTGGAGTCCCTCAATGAAGCGACGAACCCTCTCTCTGACTATAGCAACCAGAGCCGGTGCATAGTGAGCTAACCTACTGAAATGGACTGCATACTCCAACACAGTCATAGAACCCTGACGCAACTGCTCGAACTCTGCGCGCCAAGCATCCCTGAGGCTCTAAGGAACATACTCACGCAAGAACATCTCTGAAAAGTGAGTCCAAGTGAGTGAGGCTGCCTCGTCTGGACTACTCAGCTCAGCTGGAAAGCGGTAAAAGAAACCCCACTCGTCTCCACAATGCCCATAGTGCGGAGAATACGATGACACTCCTCAAGAAAACCTAGAGCATCATCTGAAGCTAGTCCGCTGAAAGTAGGTGGGTGGTACTTCTTGTACCTCTCAAGTCTGAGCTGCTCTGCCTCAGAAGCAGCTACCCTGACCTCATGCTAAACCGGAGCCACTTGGGGCATAGGAATATACTCTAGGGCCTAATCAACCTGGACCCTCTGCTCAGGAGTGCGGGCTGCAGGAGTCTGTGCCCCTCCCCCAGCCTGAGATGTAGCGGGAGATATTGGAAATAGTCCAGCCTGAGCCAGAGTGATGAACATGCTCAAGAACTGAGCTAAAGTCTCCTCGAGGGCTGGAGTAGCAATAGGGATCTCTAGCGCTGGCCCTCCAGCTGGAGCTGTTGGGGGCTCCTCTGACGCAGCTCTCGCAGGTGCTCGGGATGCACCGCGTGGTCGTCCTCTACACCGACCATGGCCTCTGGTGGATCTGGCAGGGGGTTCGGGTGCGTGATCGTCAGTCCACCCATTGCGGGTCCTCACCATCTGTGAGAAACAATATAATAGAATCTTAGAATTTTTGGGTGTCAATAACTCGCACGACAAAGAAATCAAAGAAATATGATTGTTCCTAACAGTTACATAGCCTCCCGAAGATAAGTACGGATGTCTCCGCACCAATCCGCGAGACTCTAATAAACCGGCTTGTGACTCATGACTCCTACGAACCTAGTGCTCTGATACCAACTTGTCATGACCCAAATTAACCCTCTGTAAGCTGTCGTGATGGCACCTAGTCTTTACGACTAGGTAAGCCTAACATTTGCGGAAAATATAAAAAAAATACAATATTTTTTAGATAAATAGTATATTTTAAATAGCCAAGAGTAGTACCACTCGGCATACACAAAATAATTTTTCAAGACCCGAAATATCACTAAGTCACAAGCTGCTATAATCTATGTAGCTCTATACAAAAGTCCGAAGATAATAAGGAAAGTCTCTAGACGAGGGAGTAGAAGCGGACTCCGAAGATCTGCGGACGCAAGTAGAAATACCTTGAAGTCTCCTAGAATCAGCAGCACGCACTAACTCCAAGATTGATAGTTCATACCTGGATCTGCACACGAAAAACATGTGCAGGAAAGGGGCATGAGTACACCACAATGGTACCCAATAAGTGCCAAGCCTAACCTCGGTCGAGTAGTGACGAGTTCAGGTCAAGGCCTTACCGGAGTAAATATAATAAATTAAACAGTAAAACATATAAATAGAATTTACGGTAACACAGTTAAAGAAATTCTCAAAAATTTAACAGTTAAGGGAGCCATAGGCTCAAAACAAGGTAAACACAGTGAAAAATCTCTCGGGATACCGTCTTGTAGTTTCAAATGAATATGCAGTACAGGGGGATCTCCCGAAATACGTCCGTAGTCCCAATTTAAATATGCAGTACAAGGGGGATCTCCCGGAATACGTCCGTAGTTTCAATTAAAATATGCAGTGCAGGGGGATCTTCTGAAATACGTCGGTAGTCCCAATTTAAATATGCAGTACATGAGGATCTCCCGGAATACGTCCGTAGTCCCAATTTAAATATGCAGTACATGAGGATCTCCCGGAATACGTCCGTAGTCCCAATTTAAATATGCAGTACAGGGGATCTCCCAGAATACGTCTGTAGTCCCAATATAAATATGCAGTACAGAGGGATCTCCCGGAATACGTCCGTAGTCCCAATTTAAATATGCAGTACATGGGGATCTCCCGGAATACGTCTGTAGTCCCAATTTAAATATGCAACGCAAGATGAAATGGCAGGTATGTCATCGAGTTATAGAGTTTATACTAGACACAGATAAGTCAAATAAGGACTTAACTAAACATGACGCACGAAATGTCAATTAGGCAGTTAAAACACGTAAGCATACTTCTCTAGTCTAAGTTTCACAATTAAACGTATTAGTGCAATTTAATAAGGAAAAAAAACAATTTATGATGTAGAAAGGAAAAATGGGATTTTTGCAATAATAGCCCGTGTACGTACTCGTCACCTCACGTACGCGGCTCCCACAAACCAAATAATATCAAGATATCCTAAGGGGAAAGTCCCCAACACAGGGTTAGGCAAGCCACTTACCTCGAACCGCTCAAATCAACTCGATACCACATTCTTGCCACGAGTATCCGACTCCAAATGACCCGAATCTATTCAAAACAGTACAATAACAACAATACGCGCTAATGGAATGTATCCCACAAGAAAAACTACAAAAATTAGGCCAAAATCCGAAATTGGCTCAAACCCGGCCCCCGGGTCCACATCTCGAAACCCAACAAAATTCACGAAATTAGAAAGCTCATTCACTCACGAGTCCAACCATATTAAATTCATCAAAATCCGACATCGTTTGGTCCTTCAAATCCTTAAATTACTCTCCAAATATTTCAAGTCCTAACCCCTCATTTTCACTAATTATAATGATTAAACAACGGGAAAATTACCATATATACGAGTATTAGGGTCAAGCAACTTACCTCACTGATATCCCTTGAATCACCCTTCCGAAATACCTCCAAAAGCTCCAAAAACCGATTTGGAAATAGTGTTAATGAACCAAATTCGCGAAGGGTTCTATTTATGGTTTCTGCCCAAGTTTTTCACACATGCAGGCTATTTTTCCGCGCCTGCGGGACCGCACATGCGGTCAAGGCGCTGCATCCATGAACTCCACTAAATTCCCCAGCTTCCGCACCTGCTCTCCATTCCTCGCACATGCGGTCTCGCAGGTGCGGCCGAATTCTTCACACCAACGAAAGCGCACTTGCTCCGCTTCTGCGGAAACTGGCCAACCCCTCATTCCTTCGCATCTGTGCACCTTCCCTCCGCACCTGCGACCTCGCACAAGCGACTACCCTTTCCGCAGGTGCGGAATTTACAGAAGCAGCAGCTCCGGCTGCAAATTTCCAACTTCGACACATCCGTTAACCACTCGGAATTACCCCGAGGCCCTCGGGACCTCAACCAAAAATACCAACAAGTCATATATCAATATACCAACTTAGTCGAACCTTCGAATCACTCAAAACAACATCAAATCATCAAATTACCCTCAGATTCAAGCCTAAGAACTTCTAAATGTTCCAAATTCGACAACCGATGTCGAAACCAACCAAACCACGTCCGAATGACCTCAAATTTTACAGACAGGTCACAAATGACATTACGAACCTACAACCACTTTCGAAATTCCATTCCGAGCTCGATATCAAAATTTTCACCATCGGCTGAAATCGCCGAAAAACTAATTTTCGCCAATTCAAGCCTAAATCTACTACAGACTCCCAAAACACATTCTGGATGCGCTCCTAACCCCAAAATTACTCAATGGAGCTAACAGAGTTGACGGAATTTCATTCCGGATTCGTCTTCACACAGTTCCGACTACGGTCCAAATCCTAGGGCTTAAGCTCTTATTTAGGGACTAAATGTCCCAAAACACTCCGAAACTCAAAACCAATCATCCCGGCAAGTCACAATAGTAGAAAAATATTTGTGGAAAGCAGTTAATAGGGAATCGGGGCTATTACTCTCAAAACGACCGGCCGGGTCGTTACAATTGTGTACGTAAAATTGAAGGTTGGACGTAGTTGATAGGGGTCGAGAGATTCTGGACGATATGAACTTGGCTTGTCGCTTTGTTGTATTCCTACCAATATGAAATTTCATTGCCTTTAGTAACTGTTCTATTGCAAATTCGTAAGTTGTTAGGAGTACTAGTTGTGGTAGTTGAGGTGAATGAGTGTTGATTGTGGTTGAGAATGATGGTGGCGGGAGAGGTGGTGATAGTCGATAATGGTAGCGGCAATGATTGATGATGATGGTGGTGTGGTGGTGGTGGTGGCGGCATGGTGGTAGTTGATAATGGTAGGCGGTGGCGACAGTTAATAATGAATATGGATGATAGCATCTTAATGAAATTAAGTCTCTGTTATAGATCTTAATCATACAGACCTATTCAGACCCATTAAGTGGTTGTGAAGTAAAAAAATAAATACACTTAATGATTAAGATCTGAATAATTAAGATTCAAACTTTAAAAATAAACGCACTTAACGTCTGAGATCTGAATAATTTAGATTCAGACCTTCGTTAAGTGCAAACAAATGAGACCTTAACAACTTTATCTCCGGACAAATATTCCATAGGATCGATTTTATGGTCACTAAAAATGTTCTTTTTTATCTGCGTTAAACTCTTAATGCGTTGATACTTACAAAATGCATTAAGGTAAGATTCTTATCCACTTAGCACTCATAATCATATTACTCATGTTATTTACCTCTTTAAGACAAATTGGGTGAGTTTGTCTGAATGATATGAACTATCTAATTCCAAAAGCATGTCTTACTCTAATAAGGGTGTACAATTTCAAAGTGAAGGCAAGAAGAATGAGTCGAATCGCGCAAGGACGTGAGGATTGCAAGATAAAGCTAGAATTTATACTCGTGAGATGGGAATGAAGGAAATGATTAAATCAAGTAGAGAAGAAACAGCTAATGGGAATAACTTTCACAATATTTAAGTAAAATTGAGTGATTTTTATTTTACAAAAATATATTTAATAACTTTTATGCAATAAAATAAAAATTGAATGATCATACGTAAAAGAAAATAGGAAAATTTCCACAGATATAACATCATTAATTATTTTACACATAAGGCAACTAAATAATTATATTCCTAGCAAAAATCCTTTAAACCTTATACCTTAAATCACGCATCCAAGTAAACAGACTTTCAGTTACACTGGTTAACATCCTTAGCGTCAATTAAGATGATTAACCTCCTTAGCGTCAGGCAATTGATATTCGTAGCGGCCGTATTCCTTATTTATTCCATATATTCCATATATTATATAAAGAAATGAGAAGCAACAGATATATGAAGCAAATAACTGAAAATCTCGTATACTTCTTCTGTCATGGATAACAGAATCACAATTTTGGTTCAACATAGCAGCGAATGGGATATGCAACACAAGTTTAAGAATTTTAGTGTTGATGGGGTGTTGATCAATACGGATTGAGATTTTAAAGCTATTCGTTCGAAGATATCAAAGATACTTGGAGTTGATGCAAACATTGATATGATGGATATTGGATATTCTGTGAAAGAGTATTTTTCACCGATGAAATATACGACGACAGGAGTTTGGGCTTGTACATGGAGTTGAAAAGGAAGAATTTATTTTTCACTAATTATCCATTGTGTATAACATTTAAAGAGCAGGGTAACGACGGTTCATACTTGAATCCAGTTGTAAATAAATCAAACTCCAATGTTTTTCAGAATTTGTCAATGATTGACAATTTGGAAATCATTGAATGGATTAGTTCTGAAAATGGAGAGGACTATGATGTTATGCAGATCGATGAATATGGTATAATCGATAGCAGTACACATCAAGAGGTTAATGAAGGCAGTTGTACAAAAGCAAGGATGTACTGCAAAATTTTATGAAACATCTCGCAATCTAAGAGAAATTTCAGTTCAAGGTTGAACGTTCAAATAAGACCAGGTAAATGTAAAGTTATCGTATAATTATATATAATGGTAGGATGCTTTGTAAGTTGTATATTTAATTTAATAATGGTAATCTTATACAAATTTCAATGAATACATCGATATACCCGGCTGAAGATACATGCTTCTAGCTAACTGTATCAAGTTGATAATCATGAAAATGGAATTTAGTATATACTAAAAAAAAAGCCAGTCCGGTGTACTAAGCTCCCGGGTCCGGGGAAGGATCGAACCACAAGGATCTATTATACGAAACCTTACCTTGTATTTCTGGAAGAGGCTGTTTTCATGGCTCGAACCCGTGACCTCCTGGTCACATGGCACAACTTTACCAGTTACGCCAAGGCTCCCCTTCATTTAGTATATACTAATATTAAATAATATAAATTTAGTATAAAATATTTTTTGAAAAAAATATGAATTATGTTTGTAGTTTTTGCAGCAAGTAGGATTGACAAACCAACAGTTGGGTAAAATGATTGAACTGGTGTTTTATATTATATGCACGAATTATACGTCGAATGATGGTTGTATTATATATGTGTTAGGAGAAATGCCTACAATAGTTTAGCCATGTTACTAAGTTAATTTTTATATATGAAATCAAAAAAGAAATTCACGTATGTAGCGTAACCACATTGCAGGTATTATCTTGTATGTGTGGATGATCAATGCTCATGGAATCATAAGTCATCAAGCCTAAATACCTCGAATATATTTAAGGTGAGGGCTTTTGAAAAGGTTCACACATGTGAAAATAATTCCAGATTATTTTCACAACGGCATGCTACCTCTAATCTCGTTGGGAGTCTGATAATGAACAAGTTAGATGATCCTAAGTTGGAGTATACTCCAGCAGAAATATAACGTGACATCAAAAGGGATTATGGAGTTGATTTGAACAATTTGAAAGCATAGAGGTCGAGGGAAAAGGCTTTTGAACTTTTGAGAGGTAAATCAAGCGATTCGTATAATAAACTTCCGAGGTTTTTGTATATGTTAATGCATACAAATCCTGGGTCCGTGACAAGGTTGAAAAAGTCAGATGACGGGTGCTTCTTATATGTATATGTAGCACTCTACTCATCAATTAGGAGTACTCCATACCTAATGTAGTTATTGATGGCAACTTTCTAAAATCAACGCACAGAGGGACCTTACTAATGGCTTGCACGCAAGATGCGGCAGGTGAGTTGAAGCAGATATTCATTGAATATAATGTACTAAATAGAAATTATCTGCATTGTTTTTCTTTGTTATGCTAAAAGATAGAGTCTTTGGGTAGTATCTTTTATTTATCGTATAAATCATGTATAATTAATCATATAGTTGTACTTTTACATCAAATCTGCTTTATTTCATTTAATATGTTGTATAATTTAAGATTAAGAAAAGTTGATTGTTCTGATGTTCAATCAGGTAAAATATTTCCGCTCGCATATGCTATGGTTAATTCAGAGAATAATGCATCATGGGAGTAGTTCTTCCAGAATTTTCGAGACATATATGGTATAAGGGAAGGAATATGCATCGTATCCGATATGCATGAAAGCATTTTGAAGGCAACTTCAGTTGTTTATCCAGAAGTACCTCACTGTGTATGCATATTCCATCTATGGAATAATATAAAGTTGAGGTTTAAGAAGAGCCAAAAGAAAATTGTAACGACTCGGCCGGTCGTTTTGACTATTGTAATCCCGTTCCCCCATTTACTGCTCAAATTGTGAATTACAGTTGTTATTTAGCTTGTCGGGGTAATTGGTTTGGGTTCGATGAGGTTTTAAAATGATTTGGAGCCTTAGTTCCAACGTTAAGAATTTAAGTTGAAAATATTGACCGGATGTTAACTTATGTGTAATGATCCGAGAGAAATTTTTGCTAAGGAAATTAAGGTTTGGTGGTGCCGAGGTAGATCAATTAGTACAAAGATTGTAGAAATTTCTCGCGGCTCGGACTTTTTGGGTTGAACAATGCACCGATGTGTAAAGAAAAATTTTGTCGGAAAAAGTTCATTTCTGCGACCACTATGCGGTCGCAGAATCATTCTGCGGACCGCATAATGGTCGCAAAGTGGATCAGGAGAGGGGCAAGATTTGAGAAAAATCTGCGGTGCACTATGCGACCGCAGACCTATTTTGCGGTGTATTATGCGACCGCAGAACAAGTATGCGGACCGCATAATGACCGCAGACCGGGTCAGTAGCGCCCAACTTTGGAGGCCAAATTATGCGGCGGTTATGCGGACCGCATACCTGTTATGTGATCACATAACTGCGTCGGAGCTTTCATTCTTTCTAATTTTTGACCCGACCCAACTTCGATTTATAGCCCTTGAAGCTCATTTTTTTAGCCAAAATCTGATATTCTAGAAAGATGTGAGAGCAATTTAGAGAGAGAAAGTGAAGACTTAGTCATTTATCTATCAATTCTTGTTCAAGGTTTGAAGATTTCACAAGGATCTTACTAGGGCTTCAAAGAGGTAAGAATTTCTTTCCTCAATCCTTCAATTTCGGATTTGGAGTAAAGATGGGTGATTAATAGTATGATTCTTGGGTGTAGCATATTATGTATACCTACCAATAAGGTTGTGGAAAGATTGTTAAGTTCAAATGGGTAAGGATTGAGTTGAAAATGGTAGAAATCTTCATAGATTTTAATTGAAGATTTGAGGGTCGAGTTGGTGTCGGATTTTGGTGAAATTTGTATGGTTGGACTCGTGGTTGGATGAGCATTCATATTCTGGAACTTTTGTCGGGTTCTGATATATGGGTCCCACGAGCGAATTTTGAGTTAATTTCAGATTTTATTGGAAAAATTAGTATCTCCTGATAGAATTAATTACAATAATTGGTATACCACCCGACAGGGATATTAATTTCGGTATTGACTTGGTGCAAGGCGCTCAACCCATTTCTATTCCTCCGTATCGTATGGCACCAGCTGAGTTAAAAGAATTGAAGGAGCAACTTCAGGAACTCCTTGAAAAGGGGTTTATTAGGCCTAGTGTGTCACCTTGGGGTGCACCGGTTCTGTTTGTGAAAAAGAAAGATGGCACTATGCGGATGTGCATCGATTATAGGCAGTTGAACAAAGTAACAATCAAAAATAAATATCCCTTGCCACGTATTGATGACTTATTCGACCAGCTTCAGGAAGCGAGGGTGTTCTCCAAAATTAATTTGAGATCTAGGTATCACCAGTTGAAAATTCGGGATTCGGATATTCAAAAGACGGCATTCAGAAATTGTTATGGCCACTATGAATTTCCTGTGATGTCTTTTGGGCTAACCAATGCCCCAGCAACATTCATGCACTTGATGATCAGTGTATTCCAATCATATCTTCACTCATTTGTCGTGGTATTTATTGATGATATCCTGGTGTACTCACGTAGCCAGGAGGAGCATGCACGACATTTGAGTATTGTACTATAGAGGCCGAGAGAGGAGCAATTTTATGCCAAATTCTCTAAGTGTGAGTGCTGGCTTAGTTCGATAGCATTCTTGGGACATATAGTATCTAGTGAAGGGATTAAGGTGGATCTGAAGAAAATAGAGGCAGTTCAGAGTTGGCCCAGGCCATCTTCAGTTACTGAGATTCGGAGTTTTCTCGGCTTGGCCGGTTATTATCGTCGCTTCGTGGAGGGTTTCTCGTCTATTACATCACCTATGACTAAATTGACCCAGAAAGGTACTTAGTTAAGGTGGTCGGATAAATGTGAAAAAGCTTTCAGAAGCTCAAGACAACTTTGACTACATCTCCAGTATTGGTGTTGCCTACAGGTTCGGAGTCTTATACTGTGTATTGTGACGCGTCGCGTATTGGTCTCGGCGCAGTGCTGATGCAAGACGGTAGGGTGATTGCCTATGCGTCCAGACAGCTAAAGGTACATGAAAAGAATTATCCAGTACACAATCTTAAGTTAGCAGCTATTGTTCATGCCTTGAAAATTTGGCGGCATTACTTGTACGGTGTCCAGTGTGAGGTGTATACCAATCATCGAAGTCTACAACATTTGTTTAAATAGAAGGATCTTAACTTGCGGCAACGAAGGTGGTTGGAGTTGCTTAAGGATTATGATATCACCATTCTCTATCATCCCGGAAAGGCCAATGTGGTGGCCGATGTCTTGAGTCGTAAGGTAGAGAGTTTGGGCAGCTTAGCATACTTATCGGTAGAAGAGAGGCTTTTATCCTTGGATCTTCAGGCCTTGGCTAATCAATTTGTCAGATTGGATGTTTCCGAGCCGAATCGAGTTTTGGCATGTGTGGTTTCTCGATTTTCTTTATATGATCGCATCAGAGAGCGCCAGTATGATGATCCACATCTGCTTGTCCTTAAGGACACAGTTCAGCACGGTGATGCCAAGGAAGTCACTATTGGAGATGACGGTGTATTACGGATGCAGGAGAGGCTATGTTTACCTAATGTAGAAGGTTTGCGTGAGCTGATTCTCCAGGAAGCTCACAGTTCGTGGTACTCTATTCATCCAGGCGCCGCGAAGATGTATAAGGATTTGAGACAACACTATTGGTGGAGGCGGATGAAGAAAGATATAATTGGGTTTTTATCTCGGTGTTTAAATTGTCAACAGGTAAAGTACGAGCACCAGAGACCGGCCGGATTAGTATAGAGACTTGAAATTCCGGAGTGAAAGTGGGAGCGTATTACCATGTACTTCGTAGTTGGACTCCCACGGACTTTGAGAAAGTTTGATGTTGTTTGGGTGTTAGTAGATCGGTTGATCAAATCTGCGCATTTTATTCCAGTCGGTACTAATTATTCTTCGGAGCGGTTAGCTGGGATTTATATTCGCGAGATTGTTCGCCTACACGGTGTACCGGTGTCCATTATTTTAGATCGGGGTACGCAGTTTACCTCACAGTTTTGGAGAGCAGTGCAGCGGGAATCGGGCACACAGGTTCAGTTGAGTACATCATTTCACCCTTAGACGGACGGACAGTCCGAGCGCACTATTCAGATATTGGAGGATATGCTTCGCGCTTGTGTCATTGATTTTGGGGGTTCTTGGGATAAATTTATGCCACTCGCAGAGTTTGCTTACAATAATAGCTACCAGTCAAGCATTCAGATGGCTCCGTATGAAGCTTTATATGGGAGACAGTGTCGGTCTCCGGTAGGTTGGTTTGAGCCTGGTGAGGTTAGACTATTGGGTACTGATTTGGTTCAGGATGTTTTAGAGAAGGTTAAAGTAATTCAGGAACGACTTCGCACGGTACAATCTAGACAGAAGAGTTATGCGGACAGGAAGGTTCGTGATGTTGTTCACATGGTTGGGGAGAAGGTTCTGCTCAAGATTTCACCCATGAAGGGTGTGTTGAGGTTCGGGAAAAAAGGCAAGTTGAGCCCTCAGTATATTGGGCCTTTTAAGATACATAAAAAAATTGGAGAGGCCAGCCAGTCGGAGAAGCTACTTGGGAGACTGAGCAAGAGATGCAGAACAAATATCCACACTTATTTGAGACTCCAGGTATTATTCTAAACCCGTTTGAGGACGAACGCTAGTTTAAGAGGGGGAGAATGTAACGATCCGGCCGGTCGTTTTGACTATTGCAATCTCGTTCCCCCATTTACTGCTCAAATTGTGAATTACAGTTATTATTTGGCTTGCCGGGATAATTGGTTTGGGTTGGGTAAGGCTTTGAAATAATTTGGAGCCTTAGTTCCAAGGTTTAGAATTTAAGTTGAAAGGGTTGACCGGATGTTAACTTATGTGTAATGACCCTAGAGAAATTTTTGCTAAGGAAATTAAAGTTTGGTGGTGCCGAGGTAGATCAATTAGTATAAAGATTATAGAAATTTCTCGCAGTTCAGACTTTTTGGGTTGAACAGTGCACCGATGTGTAAAAGAAAATTTTGTCGGAAAAAGGTCATTTCTACGACCACTATGCGGTCGCAGAATCATTCTGCGGACCGCATAATGGTCGCAAAGTGGATCAGGAGGGGGCAAGATTTGAAGAAAATCTGCGATGCACTATGCGACTGCAGACCTATTTTGCGGTGCATTATGCGACCGCAGAACAAGTATGGGGGCCGCATAATGACCGCATACCGGGTCAGTAACGCCCAGCTTTGGAGGCCAAATTATGCGGCGGTTATGCTGACCGCGTACCGGTTATGCGATCGCATAACTGCGTCAGAGCTTCCATTCTTTCTAATTTTTGACCCGACCCAACTTCGATTTATAGCCCTTGAAGCTCATTTTTGAGCCAAAATATGATATTCTAGAGAGAGGTGAGAGCAATTTAGAGAGAAAAAGTGAAGACTTAGTAATTTATCCATCAATGTTTATTCAAGGTTTGAAGATTTTACAAGGATCTTGCTAGGGCTTCAAAAAGGTAAGAATTTCTTTCCTCAATCCTTCAATTTCGGGTTTGGAGTAAAGATGGGTGATTAATAGTATAATTCTTGGGTGTAGAGTATCATGTATACATACCAATAAGGTTGTGGAAAGATTGTTAAGTTCAAATGGATAAGGATTGAGTTGAAAATGGTAGAAATTTTTATAGACTTTAATTGAAGATTTGAGGGTCGAGTTGGTGTCGGATTTTGGTAAAATTTGTATGGCTGGACTCGTGGTTGGATGAGCATTAATATTCTGGAACTTTTGTCAGGTTCCGATACATGGGCCCCACGAGCGAAGTTTGAGTTAATTTGGAATTTTATTGGAAAAATTAGTATCTCCTTATGAAATTAATTACAATAATTGGTATTGANCATAACTGCGTCGGAGCTTCCATTCTTTCTAATTTTTGACCCGACCCAACTTCGATTTATAGCCCTTGAAGCTCATTTTTGAGCCAAAATATGATATTCTAGAGAGAGGTGAGAGCAATTTAGAGAGAAAAAGTGAAGACTTAGTAATTTATCCATCAATGTTTATTCAAGGTTTGAAGATTTTACAAGGATCTTGCTAGGGCTTCAAAAAGGTAAGAATTTCTTTCCTCAATCCTTCAATTTCGGGTTTGGAGTAAAGATGGGTGATTAATAGTATAATTCTTGGGTGTAGAGTATCATGTATACATACCAATAAGGTTGTGGAAAGATTGTTAAGTTCAAATGGATAAGGATTGAGTTGAAAATGGTAGAAATTTTTATAGACTTTAATTGAAGATTTGAGGGTCGAGTTGGTGTCGGATTTTGGTAAAATTTGTATGGCTGGACTCGTGGTTGGATGAGCATTAATATTCTGGAACTTTTGTCAGGTTCCGATACATGGGCCCCACGAGCGAAGTTTGAGTTAATTTGGAATTTTATTGGAAAAATTAGTATCTCCTTATGAAATTAATTACAATAATTGGTATTGACTGAATCGAATTAATTGTGGCTAGATACGAGGCTTTCGGAGACCTATTCTCGTGGAAAGGGCATAGCGGAATAAAGAATTACACGGTTTGAGGTAAGTAACAGTTTTAAATCTGGTCCTGAGGGTATTAAACCCAGGATTTTGGTGTCATGTGATTATTCTGGAGGTGACGCACATGCTAGGTGACGAGCGTGTGGGCGTGCCGAGGGGATTGTGACTTTGTCCGTCCCGGAAAACTGTAAAGTTGAATAATTTGTTGTTAGCTATATGCCCTCTATGTGTTGATAAAATTTGACTGTAAATCATATTAGAAATCATGCTTAGGCTATGTGATAGTACTATTGGGACCCATAGAGGTCGTGTACTTGTTGAATTGCTTGCTAAATGCTATATTTACTCAGTCTCAGTTTTTACTTGCACATTTTATATCAGTCTCTTTTATTATTATTGATTCATCATATCATTGTTGTTTGGGCTGATTCATGATTATTGCGAGCCCGAGAGACTGGAGAGATTTATGACTGAGGGAGGCCGAGGGCCTGATTGTGAGAATATTTAATGGATCGGGGCTGCCCACCTACAGCAGGCCTTATTGGCTTATTATTGCACGTGAGTTGGCGTGCAACATGTGAGTTGGCCGTGCGGATCCTTATATTATTATTGCACGTGAGTTGGCCGTGCAGCACGTGAGTTGGCCGTGCGGATCCAGATATTTATGTTATGGCACGTGAGTTATCCGT
>AWOL01S0023079.1:22218-35881 GCA_000715115.1 Nicotiana otophora | reverse complement strand
TGCCTCTCAAAAACTGCTTTTGCTTCTCCTCAAAAATACTTTTTTTCCTTCTAAAAGCTTTGCCAAAGAAATGGCGTGGGATAGCCACTTTTTAACATGGTATTTAGTTTTTATCCGGTATTTTTAATGCTGAGCAAAAATAGCCACTACTCTATTAAAATTAATACGAAAAGACGTTGATACCCTTTCTTCATGAGTGCTGTGTAAATATTAAGGACATGTTGTCCTTAACATTTATACTGCACACATGAAGTTAAGGACGTCGTGTCCTTAACATTTACACTGCACATATGAAGTGAAGGACATGATGTCCTGAACTTTAACAACGAAAGATGCAAATACAGGACACTTTGTCCTTAATATTTACACAACATTCATGAAGTTAAGGACAATATGTCCTTAATATTTACACAACACTCATAAAGTTAAGGACATTATGCCCTTGATATTTACACTGCACACATGAAGTTAAGGACACCATGTTCTTAATATTTAAACTGCACATATGAAGTTAAGGACATGAGGTCCTAAAGTTTAACAACAGAAGGTGCAAATACAAGTTAAGGACATAATGTCCTTAAAATTGTGTACTTTCCTCCTCCCTCCCCTCCCCCCCCAAAAAAAAAATAACTAAAAGCACTTTTGACCCAAAAAAGAGCTTGGCCAAACATGCTATTAGAAGCAGTTTTCAAAAGTTTGGCAAAACACTAATTACTACTCAAAAGTACTTTTCAAATTAATTAGTCAAACGCAAACTGCTTCTCACCAAAAGTACTTTTTGAAAAGTACTTTTGAGAAAAGCACTTCTCAAAATAAGCTTATTTTAGAAGCTTGGCCAAACAGTCTATAATATTGTTAGATTGACAAACATGTGATTTTTAATTGTTTTGCAAGGTTTATGAATTTTTTTTTTGTTTATGAACAAGCAAGTGAAGAGAAAATTTGCTCACTTTCCCTTCTTACCTCCCTAATTGTGGCTATGCTTTTCTATTTTCCTTTATTTGCGTCAACAATAGAAAGAGGAATTTGGAAGTATGATTTTCTTGACACACTTGTATAGAATTAACCCAAATAGCCAGTCACGTAATTGCTTAAGCTACAAATAGCCGGTGAATATATATTATAAGTATAATTCATGTATTATATGTATATTACTGTATATAATTAATGTATAATTTATGTATACCGACTAGAAAAGTAAACAATAAATATGACTGACTATTTGTGTTAAAATCCCATATAATCATAGAAATGCTAGCCATTTTAATGGTGTTTTTTTCGTTCCTATACACTATTTAAAACTTTATTACCAAAATATCCACGTTTAGTTAATTACCCGACCTAAACAAGTTTTATCTGCAAAATATATACATTCCGCCTTAAAAGGCTCTTAATCTATTATTAGTGCCTTCAATCAAGGGATTTAATTACACCATTTTCCTTTTTTTTCTCCTCTTCTCTTTCTTCTCTCCGGAATATTGGTACGGGATCCCTCATGCGGCTGCTTTGAACCCTTGGGATCGGTGAACAGATGTGTCTACTAAATAAACTATTCAAAGTTGTTTTCTTATTACAAATTAATAATATAAAAAGTGAATAAATATTTATTTATTATAGAAGAAGATGACCTCACAAACATAAAAAAAAATCAAAGAATAACCACATGAGGTTTTAGTGTTTGGTCAATTGCCTTAAACTTGTTCCATTTACTGTAGTAGTATTCTTTACTTGTGAAAACCGTTTGGAATTTTGGCAAAAGTTCTGATGTTGATATACCTGCTCCTTGGCCTTTGGAGGCAGAGAAAAAGGTTCACATTGAAATAAGGACTAAACTGGAAACCTAACGGTCAAATCCCGTGACTGAGCTTAGGGCAGGTAATGAAAAGTCATTAATCGAACAACTCAAAGTTAGGAAATTTATTTTAGTTTAACTCAAATTTATTTTTCTAATATCAATGTGAACCTTTTTCATACAACTAATTATATATTATACAACTCATCTACAACTTTCACACATTATTTCTACCCAGTTATATACAACTACAATATCATACCACTTAAATATAATTTTTATACAATATATCTTTTGTATATTTTGTATTTGATTTATACATTGTAAAAAAAAATTTCATACAATTAATTATATATTATACAACTTATCTACAACTTTCATACATTATTTCTACCCAGTTATATACAACTACAATATCATACAACTTAAATACAGTTTTTATACAAAATTTTAATAATATTGTTCAACTTTCATACAATATTTAAATAAAAAAATATATATAAACAACAAAATACAATTTACCTATAATTTTACTACAATTTCGTAAGTATAATATATATCATGTCTTCTTCTTCGAGTTTCAATCTGAAATTCAGCCAAAATCAAGTCTAATCTTCACCAAAACACCCTCAAAACTGAGATATAAACTCCAAACAATATTCTCAATTGTTTGCAACAACACCCAATCTAAACAAATTACGTTTTTTGAAAACCCAAATTCGAATTTAAAGCTTCAAAGTTTTTTAATGGATGTCAATGATGGAATTGCTGCTCTCTTTTCCTTTGCTCTATATTACTGGAATTAGGGATCGAGAGATAGAGAGACGTAGAGAGAGAGAGAGCGTATGAGAGAGAGATACAAAGAGAGAGTATATGAAGAGAGAATAGTGATGAGAAATAATTAATTTATAATATAAATGGATACTCATTTAATTTCTAAAGTGTATATAATTATTAAATTTGTATATAGGATATAATTAAATTGAAACTTGAGTAGAGATGATAATAAAGTTTCAAACAGTGTATAGGAATGTAAAAATTACTATTTAAAACATAGCCGCAATTTATAATGCAGGTAGATTTTAACCGGTCTAGGCAATTTGTACAAATGGGATTAATTTTAGGCCATTGTTTATATTTTGTCCCTATGTAAGAAAGTTTTTTAAAAAATAGCCTCGACGCTAGATGAAACTAGGACAAAAACTTAATACATATTGAATCAGGCACTAGTTTTAGTGGATGAATAAATTTCATGTGGTGTTCACACATTTATTGAAGATCTAGTTTTATTTTTGGCCATAAACCAGCAAGTGTAAAGAAATAGGGTAAATTAGTTTTGTAGGTCTTTACATACTTATTTTTATGACCCTATTTTTCTTTATATACATGACAGATTTATTTTTATACGTAAGAGATATATTTTTTTACGCATAAAAGATCTAAAAATATTATTTTCTTAATTTCAAAATTATAAAAGGGTATAATGTATAAATAAACCCGTTAATATAAGGTTTTTTATTCTCAATAACTTAAACGAAAAGAAAAACTTGAAAAGAAAAGCTGCATAAATAGGAAATACTAATACTATATTTTTGCAATATTCTAATTCCTCTCGGCCTAGACAACCCCCCACACCCATTTCAAGAAAGTGATCAAACAAAAGTGGAAAAACCATTCGATCCAAACACAACCCCCAAAAATAAGCAATAAACCCATCTTTCCCCTTTTCAATTTCTTTGATTCTCAAAACCCTAATTCCAATAACTCTCCTAAAATATTTTCTTGACTTCTCAAAATGGGAATTTGGGTGCCTTAATTTTTCAAGATTTGAAGTACCCATGATGAAAAACCATGATTTTCAACTACCCTTTTTGAATTATTCAAAAATTCAATCAAAATCTTGTGGTTTTTTAGTTGTGAATGGAATCAAAGAAATTAGCTTTAATGCAAAATCAGGAAGACCAAAAAAATGTGAAGTTAATAATACAATGGGAAGATTATGAACAGGAATTAGCTCGTTTGTGTAGCCTCACATCTGCTCTTAATGAAGCTAAGCAGAAGAAACAATTGGTTCAGCAGAAATTACAGTCCCTTATACAGGTAAATTACTTTTTACTTTTTTTTTTCCCTCTGAAGTTTGCTTGATTTGAAGCATGTTGTGGTTGTTTTGAATCTTAGTGAAGAGAAAATGAAGTGAACATTAATTGCTAATCATAGGGGCAACAACATTTTTGGTGGACCTTAGTGATATTAATAAATTTGGATTATTTTCAATCGCAGGGTAACAACATTCTTCATGAACCTTAGTGATATTAATTAAAAAAAAATTCATTTTTTTTTATGAGCTCACCAATACAATACAAGACGAGGCCGCGCGGTGTATACTATTTCCTGATAATATTGTGCGAGTGTCAACCAAAAGCTTGATATGGAGAAATACTCTTGAGAGTAGGGATTTCAGGATGAGTAGAAGTAAGACCGAATATACACTGCAGTCAACATAAGAAGAACAAAATTGAGGTGAGATTAGACGGGATTGCGGTGCCTAAAAGCAAACAATGCACATATTTAGGCTCGCTGTTCATAGAGAATAGAATGGAATGATAGATGAAAATGTTACACATAGAATCAAAATCGAATTGTTGAAATGGAGAAGTGCTATTGGGGTGTTATGTGATAAAAGGATACCCACCAAAATAAAAGGTAAGTTCTATAGAATAGTTATAAGACCAACAATGTTATATGGAAGTGAATATTGGGCCGTTAAACTCTAACGCATACACAAGATGAGTGACATTGAGGTGTGAATGCTAAGATGCATGTGCAGTCATAAAAAACTAGACACGATAAAATGAGAGAAGATCTCTTGAGATGGTATAGTCATGTCCCGCGTTGACAGCCAAATCCACATGTTTGAAAATGTGAAACTATGATTAATGAAAATGTTAAAAGAGGACGAGGTAGACCTATAATCACTTGGAAGGAAGTTGCACAATGGAAGCAAAAGATATATATGAGACATACCTATTAGTTGAGGATGTGCTTTAGTCATGTTAGTACTTTATTTATCTTTTGGAGCTTGTTTGTGTTTACCTTTTACTTCCAAACGATTATAGAATATTGCCCGATTGTAGACCGGAAAACAATCAATTAGGTCATCTTAATTGAACTTGGTTAACTTTTCATGTTCCTATATGACAGTTCTTTGCTTTTCTGAGTTCTTTTAGAAAACATAATTGATATGCCTTTATGATGCAAGGTGTATTAGCTAATATCTAATGCATGGTTTTAGTAAAACCTAAAAAAAAAACATTAACTTTTTGTTCTTCTCATTCTGTATTATGCTGACAAATAATGGTAGGTGACTGCATGACTTTGACAGATTCTGGATATCATGTTTTAATTTTGTCTTTCTGTATTTTCAACCTTATTTGGAGAGTGATCTATTGTAGATTAGGTTGTAAAATGCAGTGTAAAATACTAGGGTAAGGTTTTCAATGGATTGTTAGTTAAGTAATTGAGCCAGTACAATGAAAATGAGGAAGTTTCATTGTTTTTAAGTTCTTTATGCCCAAAGTTCAGACTACCAAGTCGACCTGTAATTCTCTGTCTTTGGTGTATATGTAAACTGATGTTGGATTACAGGGACTCACTAGATAAGTAACAAGATCAGAAATTTAATTTTAGCTTCAATGTGATTGTGTCGTTTGTTTTGTTTTCTGGTTCTATATGAACAAAAATAACATCTGAAACTTTTGTTAAAATTGTTTGATCAACTTCTCTGAAAGTTTAAGCTGTGAGAGTACTCATTTTTATTTGTACTATATTTTCAACATGCCCCTCATGTGGATGTGTGTTTTATTTTCATGGACCAAGCATGTGGAATTTGTTTTTTTTATTTATGATTGGTTGGGGTGAAGATTGAATTCAGAATCTTCTGATGACACCATGTTGAAATTTGTTTGTTGATAACTGTGATGTCCGGGACACCTTGTGCCCACCTCGACTAATTGCGAAGGTACTTGCTACCTTCAACCAACACGAATACCGGGTAACTCTCCACCAAGGCCTGGCCAAAGAAGAAATCACCTAGTATCTTTGTCTTCGTTGGGATTTGAACCTGAGACCTTATGGTTCTCAACATATTTCATTGACCACTAGGCCAAGTTGAATTATGTGATCACCTCATCTAAAAACTTAAGTTGTTAGAGAGGGCATACTTTTATTTATCTAATTATGTCTTCAACAACTTTGAGTTATAACTTTTTAATTTTGAACTTGACTTCCAATTGTAAAATGAACATAAGAATTTGGAACATCTCTTGAGAGTCAACTATTTTTCTTCTTTTTCGACATAGTGAAAACCACCCTCCAACAACCCCGCTGGGATTTGAACCTGAGACTTATGGTTCTCAACATATTTCATTGACCACTAGGCCAAGTTGAATTATGTGATCACCTCATCTAAAAACTTAAGTTGTTAGAGAGGGCATACTTTTATTTATCTAATTATGTCTTCAACAACTTTGAGTTATAACTTTTTAATTTTGAACTTGACTTCCAATTGTAAAATGAACATAAGAATTTGGAACATCTCTTGAGAGTCAACTATTTTTCTTCTTTTTCGACATAGTGAAAACCACCCTCCAACAACCCCGCTGGGATTTGAACCTGAGACTTATGGTTCTCAACATATTTCATTGACCACTAGGCCAAGTTGAATTATGTGATCACCTCATCTAAAAACTTAAGTTGTTAGGGAGGGCATACTTTTATTTATATAATTATGTCTTCAACAACTTTGAGTTTTAACTTTTTAATTTTGAACATGACTTCCAGTTGTAAAATGAACATAAGAATTTGGAACATCTCTTGAGAGTCAACTATTTTTCTTCTTTTTCGACATAGTGAAAACCCCCCTCCAACAACCCCGCTGGGATTTGAACCTGAGACTTATGGTTCTCAACATATTTCATTGACCACTAGGCCAAGTTGAATTATGTGATCACCTCATCTAAAAACTTAAGTTGTTAGGGAGGGCATACTTTTATTTATATAATTATGTCTTCAACAACTTTGAGTTTTAACTTTTTAATTTTGAACATGACTTCCAGTTGTAAAATGAACATAAGAATTTGGAACATCTCTTGAGAGTCAACTATTTTTCTTCTTTTTTGGCATAGTGAAAACCACCCTCCAACAACCCCCCCCACAAACGATGGCTGTTACCACTTTTCATCATTTCCTCCAACTTCATGATTAGAGGTGGAGGGTCTTGCCACTAGGTATCCCACACTAGTCTCTTGGAGTTAACTACTTCAGACTTGACTAACCTCTCTTTTGATTTAAATGAGTTTAAGGTGCAACAAGACAGTAAATTTGGATGACAATGTGCTCCTGATCGTGACATTTTATCAAATATTTCCACATTGTTTTGCTAAGTTATATGAAAAAGTAACGGTACCAAGGGAGATGTGTAGTCAATTATCACAGTTATATTCTTGTGGTACTATAATTTGAACATGGAGTAGCAAAGGAAAGTGGTTCTTCTTCTTCTTTAGTCTTAGAGGTACAGCTGTTTCTCTTTCTCTATGGCCTCAACATTGTGTTGGTAAATTCCTGAAGGGAAATTAGATAAAAAGTTAATGTTGAGATTCATACTTTTAGGGCTCCCTCTCTTTCCCCTTTGCTCTTACCATTTTTGTGCAACTAAATTTTAGAGAAGTGGAGATAATAAGTTGCTTTTTTATGCTTTTGACTTCTATGTTTTGACACTGTCTCTCCTTTCCTTTTTATTTTTTGGGCTTTAATGAATTAGCCCGCTTGTTAGCGGGTGGCGATATGGTTTCCAGGTAGAAGCAGAGTCACTGAGTCATTCGAATGAGCTTGATGAGATGAAAGAAAAACTGGATTCTAGAAAATTGGTGATGGGAAACATGTCGATGCATTCTAAAGTTGTCAAAGAGAAAGTCAAGAAGCAAGAGGAGCAACTCAGTAATGACATCAGGTCACTGTTGGTTGCAGGGACTTCTCTTTCTGGAGCTAGCAAGCGCTTGCAGGTATCTTAGTATTTCAAAACTGTTTACTCCCCCCCTCCCCCTCTCTATATACATATATCTACATCACCTTCTATAAATGTGTTCCATCCCCAAAAAAAAAATGTTTAATGACCTGCTTTGCATTATTTGCAACCCATAGAAAACTTTATATGATTTTGAAATAGAGTGGGGCAATTGGAGATATGGAAAGCCTTCCAATTGATTCTTGTCAGATGATAAAGCCTGTCTTCGGAGTGGCTAGCGTTCCAGCTCCTTCAAATTGATTTACTCAACTGGTTTTCTATTGAATTCCTAATTGTGCTTCTTTAAGCACTTTTTAGCCGGATATATAAGGAATTTTCTATTGTTTAAGTGACACTGTTGGTTTATTCCGTGACGTCTCCTTTGATAGAGCTTGAGTGACACTCTATCTGTCCCTTTATTCCCCATACCCTCCTCCTTCTCGCTCCTCCTTTCTGCTTTAGCTTCGATGACTTTGGTGTTCTGAATTAAGAATATTTGTCAGATGAAAACAGTGTTGTGTTCGTCATGTCAAATGGAAGATTGAATCATAGAGCACGGAGACCAAAATATTCTGTTGTGCAATGGGTGTTTCAACATTTTTTGATAGAAGTTTGTTCTAATCGGTGAAGGGCAAAGCATGGTACTTGGTTGTTGGTGAAATAGGATTATCTGTGAAAAAAGAATTATATTTTCTCTGTTGTCTAGAGTAGTTAATTGGCCTTGTCCTTTGGTTATTAAAAAAATTAGTTGGCCTTGTCCTGCATTTTTCTGGAGGTTTCTCTATTCGCTGGTAATAGGGGTTTCATTTATTTTCTTCTGATGTATTACTCCCCCTTTGAGTACTTCACGGTGCCATTGGCCATCTGGACCACTGCTGGTTTCTGCTGTGGCCTGTGTTTTACTGCTCCTTCGATACTTCGGGGCACCATGTTGACCACTATTGATTTTATTATGCTTTTTAGCACGGATTATCTTTCTAAGTTCCTTGTTAAGTTGAAAATTTTACATTGTTATCTGTCTGCCCTCTTGTTTTTCGTAACTTCACTTAACCATTCTTTAATTCCGAAAGTCTCATTTTCTCCATGCAGGATGCAAGTAGGTCCTTTGCTGGAGAAAGGGGTTATGGTCATCTCAGAACTTTGCAGAGAGTATTCAGAACGAGACAACAATATATGGTGTCTCAAGTTCAGCTGCTTTATCCTGTGAGGATTGCAATTGGACAGGCACCTGAGCAAGAACTTGAATTTTTCAACAACAGTTCCAACTCAGGTAATGGATCTTATGAAAAATGGATCTTATGATGACTTGTTTTGTCAATATTGCCACGTGTGCGCTCATGCATGAAAAATTTGAAAAAGGGTTGATTATCAAGGCAGGGTTTATCAAAAGATTTAGTTACCTTTTGATACTACATTATCACACCTTTCACTAGTTAGAAATAGGACCACAGTTGCGACCGAGAAGTCTTAGAGACAAAGGTTTAATAGCTTGGTCTGCTTCTTTTAGTATCAAACTTAAGATCATTGTGACATGGCTGCTACTAGAGTGAATTTGAAAGCCTAACGTATGGAATGCTAGGCAAAGTCCTTGTTTCTTGCCTGGTATCTGGAATAGTTTCTTTTGTTGCAGCATTAATTGGACCTAAATTCTCCTTGATTCTTGCATTAAGGCATTATGTCGAGCAAAGTTGAAGACGTACACACAAGTGTTCGCACAAGAATCTATTCATTTGTCCTGAGAGCATAATCTCTTCGTTAGTGCGGATCGTTCTTGTTTGCTTTTATTGATCCATTTATCATAATAGAATTTTGAGTGGAGTTATAGTTGGAAGTGATATAACTAAAGGAGAAAATGTATCGAGGAGCAATTTTTCTTAGTGAACATGGGGTGTATAAATATGAAGAATACCTATTTATAGGTATAAGAGCTACTCTAAAATATACCTACCTATGAAGACAATCCCACAAAGATGTGGGTAGTTCAGTGCATTAGTGCAGTGATTCCAGTCTTGAGCTCAAGATATTCAGTGTATTGAATATTCAATAGTGGTTTGCTCATAGATAGTTATGATGAAACTGTTGCCAACTTAGTTGAATGCTGTGGACACCTATATAAAGAGTTTCGTAATACCTTTCTCCTTTAGTTTGAATGCATCTAGGGCTACTCATTTTCATTTCTCCCCAATAACCTGACCTAATGTTGACATTCTATTTCTTTTCATTGGTTTGTTTTCGGGCTTCATTTTAAGAGAATCCATGGGGTTTGTTCTTTTTTGATCTTCCATGATTCTGCTCTTTTCTGTCATTTATCGACTCTCCCGCCCCTTTTCCAGAAGCTGCATCAAGAACATCTCCACCTTGGCTGTGACTCAAGTTTTTGATGTTGGCGATCCAAGTTTGGAAGCTCAGTGCACTCTCCTGAGAAAATTTCACCTCTGTTCCGCGAAGTCTAAAGGCTATGATTTGCAGATATTCATGAATTTCAGGAATGGACTCTAGTTGCTTAATTCACATCCTAGAGGAATCCTGCTTTGTCCTTTGGATGCAGTGATGCATATCATTGTTCTCTTTTTGTTTTGATCAGTTGATACATATCATTATTCTTAAGATGTCGTAAAAGTAAATACCTTAATTTTTGTTTCATTAGGTTTTGAGGAGGATTTTATAGCTGATGGTTTGAGTACTCTTAGTCTTGGTTCATTGGATGTCATATCTTAGAAATCGTGGTGCCTTCTTGCCTAATCTACCAAGTATTTGGTAGTAATGGTTTTTTGTTGTTTTGATCATATGTTAAAAATGCAAAGAAGCAACCCAGAGTAGATAGTATCGAATAAACAAAGCAAACACCCATCTAAGTTTCCTTTATTGCCTTTTCAGGTAACTCTGCTGGGTCAAAACCTTTAGACCAAGGAGCCTTGACCATTGCGGGTCTGCATTTAACTGTGTTCACGAAGATGAGTTTCTTTACTGATAAGAAGGAGGTTCAGAGGTCTGCAACTGCCCTGGGATATGTTGCACACGTGTGTTCTTTCTCTTTGCTTCACAACCTCTTTGTCTTATATTTTTTTTTTTTTTTTTCATTTTGGTTGTTTCATATTAATGTAGTATTTCTTAAGTTGTCCACTTCTCTGTGTGTGTATTCATTTGCCTTGAAAGTCATTCAATTTCTTTCTGTGGAATACACCAATGGAAATTTTACCCAAAAAAGGGGGAAATTGCCAATGATGCTTTGGTTCCCTTTTTGTCATTTTGTTGATCATTGTTTGTAATTTAACATTATTCTGCTAGTGTATATTAATCTAGCTTATCGATCTTCATGCAGGTGGTCGCACTTATTGCATCTTACTTACAAGTTCCTCTACGTTATCCTTTGAAGTTAGGAGGATCTCGATCATATATCCGTGATTATGCACCTTCAATAGAGCCTTCATCATCTGATTTAACATCTAGTTCCTCAGTTTCCGCAAATTCAAGGCCCGTGGAATTTCCTTTATTTTTAGAAGGCCAAGATTCAACAAGAGCGGCTTATGCTGTATTTTTGCTGAATAAGGTCTGCTTTTTTATTCTCTATCTCTGCATATTTTTTCTCACGGCCTTGTAAGAGTGTTTAAAATCCATGCATGAGAGAGAGAAATTAATTCTCCATGTACTGTCTTTTCAGTCAATTGTACGATGCAAACTGCAAAGTGTTCAATGGAATTGGATCTCTGATGCCACTTGCATTTTTTATTAGATATCCGTCTTTTGAATGTCGGTCTGGAAATTAATCTTGGTATATTTGTGGAAATTGCCTTGAAGCATAAGAAGAGAAAGTTGTAAAACAGTCTCCTTTCCCTGACATCTGTCCAATTTGATTCCGAGATGCTAATGAAGCGTGGAGTCATAGTATTGTTATCCACCATCAATGAGACGCTATGTTATGTGATCTTCTTGACGTAACTTTGTTCTCCTGTAACATTGAGAAATAATAAGTTATGATCTCATGAAGAAACTTAGAAAGCCAGGTGGAGGCACTCCTTAGTATATAGGGTCTCATTTTGTAACCTTTTAATAGTAAAATCATTTTGCAGGATTACTACTGATCAGCAAAATTTACACTTCCAGAAAAAGAGAGTGGAATTTGACTATTGTTCCCTTTATTTTTCCATTTTCCACGTGCCCGGGACAAATTATTTTGCACATGTTAGTAGATGCTTGCACATGTTACCCCTACCCCATCCTGGGGTAAGGTCTGCGTACACTCTACTCTCCCCAGACCCCACTTGTGGGATTATACTGAGTTGTTGTTGTAGTAGATGCTTGAGATTGTCAATGAGGTCTTTCAGCTTCCAGTTCTTGCCGTTCATACACTTTGACTTTTGTTGGTGCAATAAAATGACTTGTAAAAACAATCTTGTGACATTTGCTGACATGCATTAATTTTGTTTGTTTTTGGTATTTTTGGTTGAAGTTAACATTGGCAAGTTTAATTTGCGGACAGACACTAATTTTGTTTGTTTTGCTTGTGGTCCAGCTCTTTCTCGGACCCCGCGCATAGCGGGAGCTTACTGCACCGGGCTGCCCTTTTGGTATTTTTGGTTGAAGTTAACATTGGCATGTTTATTTTTGTTATGCAGGATTTAGAGCAACTTCTGAATTATATTGGCGGCAGAAGTTTAGGGCCAAGACATGTACTTGCTAATTTGAAAGAGCTTCTTAGGACAATCCTTTCGCCCGAGTATATAGACACATGATTGTGAGATTTAAGTTTCCCAATTGTAAGTTCATGTAAAAATGTACATCATTGTTATTTTTTTGCAGGTGCCAAATTTTCACATACAGCACCTTGCCTCGTACCCTTTGTCTGATCTATATTAAAGACATTAAATCCTAAAAGAAATGTAATGGTTTTGTTGGTTATGCAATTGTATCTCTATCATTAAGGTTGTACGCAGTAATTTTTGTAAGCGGTGTCGAAATTTATAGAACGGGAATAATAACTTTAATTTATCATACTTTTAGCAAGAAATAGCCTTAGTCCATTGGTTTTGTTGAACTTTAAGTTAGAAAAGATCTCGAGTTGAATTCTTGTACTTCATCATAATTTTTAATCACATAAGCTCTTTCAAATATTTACAAAAAAGATGTGCTATTTGAGATTTGAACCTCAGACATCTTTGAGCAAAATAAAAAACATAACCAACGCGCCGAAAGACAATTTATGTCAAGTTGTGTTATTTTTTCCTACTTATCCGTTTTCTTACGGTATATATTAATACATATATTTACTAAAATTTTTCGACGAAGCGGTATTGCATGACACAACTTCATTAGGCGTGCATCCGCTCCTGTCTATCATGGTTTCTATATTACTTTATTCATTTTTCATTATTGTTTGTGCTTATGCTTTTCTTGAACTGAAGGTATATTGTGTTCTATAATTTATTTATTTATACGTTATTGTTGTTTCCAATATAAAAATATTAGTGTTTCCGTAAAGCAAAACTCTAGGTCCGTCATTGGTGCAAGTTTGTACTTTTTTTCTTATTTATTTTCAAAATATACTTTATGACACTTTAACGTGCTAGAATATAATCAAACGGCTCTCCGGTCTGAACCATTCACTTAAATCTGATATGATTTTTAATTGGTTCTTGAAAGTAAAAAAGAATTCGTTTAGTAAATAGCAATTTTTTACTCCATATATAGAAGAAAACAACGAAAAATATCCAATATTAGAAATAAAATAAGATAAATAAGGCTATGGGTATTGGAAAAAACTTATGAGACGGTTAGAAAACTGTTATCCGGGAGGGGTGTGTGTGTGTGTG
>AWOL01S0023079.1:0-20071 GCA_000715115.1 Nicotiana otophora | reverse complement strand
GGGGGGGGGAGGAAATAGCAAAATTAAAAATTTGGAGATAAATTGTGTGCCACCCGTATGATCTTGAGTATTTACGGCCAACAAAGCTCAAAGAATGAATATATGGGTAAAGGTCGTCGTAAACCTCGTAGACGACAAGTTCACTAAGACGAGTCCCCACGCCACACTCCGTCATTTCTATATTCCCATCAAACCATTGACTCTGATATCAGTTGTTGGGCTGAAACGACCCAAAAATACTCATAACATAGTGATATTATCCGTCTTGGGCCAAACCCACACAGTTTTTTCCAAAATGCACTATTAAAAGTATCCAATTCCTTATAAGTAGCTTATTTTTCCTTATTTTCTATGTTAGACTTTGTCCGCACACATCAAATATCATATTGACCTCTCAAATGACTATTTCTTTTCTTCCATCCTTTCAGCGATTCGCAAAATTAAAAACTTCATATGAGAATATTTTTTCACCAATAGCAAGAGCACAATGTTAATTATTTTTGGATGTAAATTGGACCCAAAAAGAGATATAGTTTGGTTGTACACTTCTTCAATTTCTCTACTAGTTTTAACGAGTTTCAAACAAGTATGATTTTCTAATTGGCAGGTGCAAGTAAAAAAAAATAAAATAAAAAAATATATGTATATATGGTTTTTCACCCGGTGTCCGGTACCCATATTGGAGTCGGATTATATCCGGGTTCGCGCCATGTAGGGCCCCATTCGGGGAGAAGCGCTCCCTACCAAGAATTTTTCCATACCCAGGGCTCGAACCCGAGACCTCTGGTTAAGGAAAGAGCAGCACCATCCATTGCACCACATCATTTGTTGTTTCCCTATATGTTTACTCGTAGATATGAATTTTAATACATTAGATGAAAATATAAATTGATTAATTACACAAATAGCCGGTCGAATTTACTGTTTACATTTTCTAGCCAGTATACATAAATTATACATAATTATACACATATTATATATGGATTATAAATATGTTATACATTCGCCGACTATTTTAAGTTTAAGCACTTGGGTAGACGCTTATTTAGGTTAATTTTTCTTTAAACTTTGTGTATCAACCGATACAAATGAGACATAAAAACTGAACGTTAACTCATCAAAATTGGAAGATTAAGGGGTACTTATGTCTTTTCATTTATTTAATCTTGTTTCTAGCAATGCATATGTTCCGAACATAATATGTGACGTCGCATTCTCGGTAGACGCGGTTACTTGGGCGAATAACGTATTTTATGGTATTGTTTGGTTAAGACGTGCGAACACCTAATTTTTGACTATATTTAAATTTTTATCATCATTTGTCTTTCGGAAACAGTTTCTCTATTCCTTCGGGGTAGGGGTAAGGTCTGCATACACACTACCCTCCCCAGACCTCACTAGTGAGATTTTACTGGGTTGTTGTTGTTGTTGTTGTTGTATCTCTTATATAAATATTTTTAAAAATTTAATATATATTTTTTAGCTTTGTTACACTTTTATTTATATAGGGTAAAAATTAATAATAATTTAAAAGGTCAATTATTATTATTTTAATTTTAAAATAAAATGAATTAAAAACCGAAAAAAGTTAAATATTTTTTTTTAAAAACAAATTCGGATGGGAATTAAACAATTATAAAAGTAGAAATATAGAATTAGAAAGTAAAAGTAGGTGGAAATTGTTTAATAAAAAGTAAAGAAAGTGAAAAATTAAAAAATAAAAGTAAAATAATGTGAAAATTTTAAAAATGAAAAGTAAATGAAAGTTGAAATTAAAAAATAAAAGTAAAGGTAGCTGAATTTTTATTTTTTAAAAAGTAAAAGTAAGTGGAAATTAAAAAAAAAAGAAAAGTAAAATAAGTGGAAAATAAAAAAAAAAGTAAAAAAGTTAAAATTTAAATATAATAAAAGTAAAAAAATGGGAAATTAAAAAATAAAAGTAAAGGAAAGTGGGGAATTATTTTTTTTTAAAAAAAATAATAAAAATGGGAAGTGTAATTTTTTTAATTTAAAAATAAAAAAAATAAAAAAATAAAAAGATAAAATCTGAAAAAATTCCGAGTTTTTTTCTATAAATAGAAGAGAAATGTGAGAAGAACAGGGGGGGATGGAGAGAAGGAGAAAAATAGGGAGGAGGGAATCGAGAGAAATATTTTTGCTTATTCTACGCTAAGAGAATTTCTATTCGTGTCATTCTTTCTTCGGATTTCTTTCGAAAAAATTCAGCAATCCATCACCAAACTCTAACCCCGAAACCAATTGGAAGACAAGCTAAAAAGCACAAAAAAACGAGCCGAAAATCCAGTAAAACAATCCCCTTTTGTACAGAAAACAACAGCTCCAAAGTTGAGTCGTCGAGTTCGAGCTCCGTTTGCCGATTTTGGTCGAGGCTCTATTTGCATCCTTGTCCATTATCCGAGCTTCAAAACAGTCTTGTAAAGATCCATTTCTCCCATCATTATTCTTTTAAGATATTATGCTTGAATATATAATTTGATCTTATTTAGTTTCACGAAGATTGAAATGTTTTTCTATATTAATTGTTAAGTCTCATTAGCTTTGTTAAATTTTGTTACTTTCTTGTTTGATTAATATGAATATTGATGAAAACATAATTTTTGGACATGTAGTGAATGTTTGAACTTTGGGGATAAAATTCATGTCAGCTAGTTAAAATTGGAAAATGAGATTTGGACTTTTAAAAATAAGATGATTCGGCCCGGTGGTTAGGCTTTGCTTAATGAAGCATGTACTACTGCAATTGACTAATGGATAGTGGAGTAGCTTGATGAACTAGTAACTGGGCATACTCATTAATTGGCTTTTAAAAGCCAATTGTGCTATGATCAATTTTAAGTTATCTGGGCCAGAATAATTAAGAGCAAAAGCTGATCATTTTTCACAATTAATTTCATAATTTATCGCCTCACCATAATCTCAAAATTAGTAATTGAATAATATTCGAACATCGTAGCCTGCTTTATGCGCGATTAATAATAAATCATCATGACTATGGGTACGGTTCCCGTGGCATAGTCATGATACGTAAACCCCAATTCAAGTGCGCGTTTCACGCGACTTGACCATAACTTCAAATAATAATAAAAATAAAATTATTGCAAATCACGGATACGTTTCACGTGGCACAGTTTGCAATGTGTACAAAAACAACGAGTGCACAATATCGCGACTTGTTCAAATAAATTCCATAAATATTAAAAGCGGTTAAAAAGTAAAAATGCACAATAAGTTTAAAACATGTAATAAGTCAGATAATTAGGCCAAGTATTAATTGTTAAGCGACCGTGCTAAAACCACGGAACGGGAGTGCCTCTGTAACGACCCAACCGGCCGTTTTGACTGTTAGAACCCTGTTCCCTAAAATAAAACTCTCCGAACATGCTTTATTAATTTATGACTCGCGGGGATGGTTGGTTCGGGATTCAAAAGTGTTTGGGTTGAAATCGGAACACTTGGTTCCTTAAGTTAGCTCTAAATGGACAAGTTTGACTTCGGTCAACAATTTGAGAAAACGACCTCGGAATCGGAATTTGACGGTTCCAATAGATTCGTATGATGATTTTGAACTTGGACATATGTCTGAATCGGGTTTTGGATACCCCGGGAGCATTTTGACGCTTAATAGTAAAAATCAACTATTTGAAGGTTTAAAATTCTTTAAATTTGATTTGCGGTAGGTTTTTGAGTAATTGAAGTCCGTTTGGAATTCCGAATTTGGGAATAGTTCCGTATAGTGATTTAATACTTGCACGCAAAATTTCGTATTATTCCGAGTAGTTTAAATATATTTCGGCGCATTAGAAATAAATTGAAGAATTTGAAATTCTTAAGTTTGAATCAATTTGGTTTGAGGTGTGATTCATAGATTTGATGTTGTTTTACACGTTTCGTGAGTTCGAGCGAGTCCGTTTTATGATTTCAAACTTGTTGGTATGTTCGGGCGGCGCTTGGCCAGTCGCAGGTGCGGCAGTAGCTCGCAGGAAAAAACCTCGCAGGTGCGAGTTTCACTTGCCTGGCCAATTCTCGCATTTGCGCACACAGCTTCGCACCTGCGCGTTCGCAGGTGCAAATCATCCGCATCTGCGGTGGATTGCCCCCTTCGCTTTTCCGCTTCTGCGCAAAAAAACTCGCATCTGCGAGGTTCCCTCCTGCGAGCTACTGCTGAACCTGCGAATGTCGCACCTGCGGTTGGCCAAGCGCAGGTGCGATTCTGACAGTAGCTGGGAGCTTCATTTTTGGTTCCCAATTTCCAACTTGGTTCGAGCCTCGTCCGGTTGACACTCGGGGCCCCCGGGACCCCGCCCGAACATACCAATAAGTTTGAATCATAAAAAGGACTCGCTCGAACTCACAAAACGTGTAAAACAACATCAAATATATGAATCACACCTTAAACCAGATTGATTCAAACTTAAGAATTTCAAATTCTTCAATTTACTTCTAATGCGCCGAAATATACTTAAACTACTCGGAATGACACGAAATTTTGTGTGCAAGTCTTAAATCATTATAAGGAACTATTCCCAAATTCTGAATTCCAAACGGACTTCAATTACTCAAAAACCTACCTCAAACCAAATTTAAAGAATTTTAGACCTTCAAATAGTTGATTTTTACTATTAAGCGTCAAAATGCTCTAGGGTTATTCAAAACTCGATTCGGACATACGTTCAAATCCAAAATCATCATACGAACCTATTGGAACTGTCAAATCTTGATTTCGAGGTCATTTTCTCAAAATATTGACCGAAGTCAAACTTGTCCATTTAAAGCTAACTTAAAGAACCAAGTGTTCCGATTTCAACCCACACACTTCCAAATCCCGAACCAACTATCTCCGCGAGTCATAAATTAATAAAAGTATGTTCGGGGAGTTTTATTTTAGGGAACGGGGTTCTAACAGTCAAAACGACCGGTTGGGTCGTTACATTCTCTCTCACTTAAATATACGTTCGTCCTCGACCGTGCTAAGGACTGTTCCGGAGTTGTCCAAAATCACAGTTTAACACTTCGAGCACCTACCCGTGCTACCACACCCAATTGAGCACATTATCTCAAGCCAATCTGAAGATTCTCCCCTTTATTTAGGCGATTAAGCCTTAGAGCCCAATTCTAACATCCAGAATTCTCCACCATGCCTGTTTCCAACCTACGAACACCGTATCAATCACTACATGATGCACCAATACAAGGTTGTATACCTTGGTTGAATTTAGACCATGCACCGCACCATTCACATGATCATAATATTATCCTCCGATAACAATAGCCAAAATTTCACGAATCTGATGTTCACAACACACCTCATGATACATATAATTCCTGTTCCAACTCTTGAACTGCTTCCACGATGGAAGAAATGTGTAGAAATTTATAACAAACTGCTGAGTCAACAAATTATTGAGTTTCTCTTTCTGACAAGAACCATTGCCTCATTATGGACCAAATAATGGTATTTGCTCTTTATTATATTTCATATAATCCGATCGTACTGATCCCAGATCCAATAACCTCGTCTTACTTAGTATAAGTTGCTCAGGCAATAAGCCACCTCAGACATGACAAAAGTCTCATATGATGCCATAATGATCTAATAAGCTACAGACTCGATTGCGATACATAAGGAAAACAGACTATGGAAAGGATTACTTAACCCACATGACTAATTAAACAACTAAAAAGGTGTCATGAACCTTCCTCAGAAAATGGGACACAAACACATAAAATAGAATATAGAGGACTGTACTCAACATCACACTGTTGCGGCGTGCAATCCAATCCACACATGATACCTGTGGCAGCATGCCACCTGATCTGCACAAAAGAATCTATAAAAAAAATACTTACTGAGCTAGAATGCTCATTACTACAAAATATCCAAATATCGGACACAAGCACGCTCAGTGCATAATGTCATCCCTGGAAGGACCGAAAACGCCATACGCTACAAAACTCAAACACAACTAAGGTGCGATATATGATCTGAATCTCGAGAGCCATCCTACTCACATAACACCATCGCTACGCGGAACCTCAACACATAAGATTTTTTTTCTCAAGCCGTTTCATAACTCAGACGACACAATATAGTATTATATGAAATAACCGACGAGGAAACGACATCCAACATCCGAATACTCCTCCATAGGGAGCTTTCATGCTGAAATGAACACATCCGGCCTGATATAGAGCCCGTATTTATATTTAAATCCATCCACAGACCTCTAGCCGATTCTGATCGCACCGTACTAGGCTAATAACCTTTCAAGGATCCATAATAACCCTTTTTCCCATAACACACAAGAATAGCCGTCTTAATCGGAACAAACTTTCACATTCCATAACTAAATGAACCAAGCGCCCTCCAGGCATAAATTCTCGAATCAGCGATATTATCACAATCTTCATACTTGGTTTCAATCTTCACTCAATCAAGTCACTACATGTCACTCTTACACAATCTTTTCGTGAGACACGCTCCCACGACCTTCCGCACCAAGTAACAAGTTTGCATATCCATGCTACCGGTTACACTAATGCTGTAAAGCATATCAAGAATTCACAAATCAATACACAAGGTCTCTTACACCTGACGTCGATCTTAGGTGATGCCGAAAACAATAACATCTTGCTTTAAACATCTAAATCCCTTTTCCTGCTCATCCGAGCTCATGACATCCTTGTCAACACCTCTTGAATCCTCAACTTTTGAATCCCATGCTACTTAATGCACTTAATTACGCCAATGCGCAGGAGTACAAGAATTCCATTATAACTCCCGAACCGCTAATAGGGTAAATACTTCATCATATAGAAACCTTCTACTTAACGTATTTCAGGACCATTGCAATACGCAACTGGATCCTCATATCCGCAGAAAAATACCGGTCTCAAGTACTGGTCTAAAACACCATAACTCTTCTGGGATCCCTCTACACATAACATGTCATAATACTTGAATTTCTCCAAATAAAATCAATTACGGCGTCCGCAAGCCTCGCACGTACCGCCACAAATCACACGCATAATTCAATGCGCTGAAGGAAATAATCATTGCCACCATCATGCCGATTCAACCATTGTTAGCCGACCCGTCTTTTCTTAATTTATTCTCAACTTGCCTTAGAAATAATAATAGCTCACCGCATATGCGGATGATTTGCGCACCTGCGAACGCGCAGGTGCGAAGCTGTGTGCGCAAATGCGAGAATTGGCCAGGCAAGTGGAACTCGCACCTGTGAGGATTTTTCCGCAGGTGAGTTCCAACCTCCGCAGGTGCGAAAGACCTGTTTGGGAGAAAGCTTAAAATAATGGGAATTCACCATTTTTGCCCATTTCTTTCCATTCTTAGGCGATTTTGGAGCTTGTTGAGAAGAGATTTCAACTAACAACTTGGAGGTAAGTTAATTCTACACCCCTTGAGTTAAATACATAGATTATAAGTAGATTATAACTAGTAAATCTTAAAAATCAAAGATTTAGGTGAAAAACCTAGATTTGTTTATAAAAGTGAGATTTTAATCACGAAATAGTTATAGAATTTGGTAGAAATTATATATTCAAGTTCTTGAGATTATGGGTAATATTTTCATCCGAAAATTTCTAGAATCCGAGCGCATGGGCCCGGGGTGATTTTTAGGAATTTTATCATTTTGGCTAGGGTAATTTATTTAATAGATGAATTTCGAATTATTGAACATATATTAATTATTTTATATAACTTTTGGATAGTTTCGGATTTTTCGGCATCGAATCGAGAATTTTATGCGACGCGATAATCGGAAAGTGGACTTTGAGACGAGGTAAGTCTCTTGTCTAATTTTGTGAGGGAAAAATTATCCCATAAGAATTAAATTGAATAATTGTTGCTAATTGCGGGGGCTACGTACGCACGAGGTGATGAGAGTCCGTGCGTAGCTACTATTAATACTAAAGTCCGGGTAGTTTAGGACTCAAAGCATGAATTACTTGTGTAAATTATATTCTTTGTTTAATTAATATTAATTGATATATATGAATATATTGTGAATTATTAGATAAAGATATTAAGGGATGAAAATCTCATATGCTTGATTTTCTGTTTAAATTAATTAATTGTTCAAAGAAATTGTTCTTTGCTCGAATGTATCTTATAATAAACATACTCTCATTCTCGGAGGTACATAAGAAAAATGTCCTCCTTTCTTGTGGAGTGGGCCGAACGCCTCGGCATGATAGATGCATCTATGGATTATGCCGCACGTCTCTCGGCAGTGTACACGACACTCTGGATCGGGCCGTACGTCCCGGCAGAAATCATGCTTAATAATAATAATCACGCGATACCTTTATAGTTTATTGCAGCTTGTGAAGCTAATTGATAAATTGGAAATCTTTGGAATTTAATGAATTATTATTCCTACTTGTTAAGGAATTATTGTATTTCCTGTAAATGAGACTAATTGATAAATTAAAAATTTATTGAAATTGAATTGCAGCTTTTAAAGCTATTTGATAAATTGGAAGTTTTATTGAAATTGAATGATTTAATTAATAGATTGGAAATTGTTGCATTTGAAGGATTTTTATTATATATGCTAATTGAATAAAATTATTGTTAACTCTGTGAATCATGCTGATTCGAATAATTATAATTATTCTAATTATTATTATTGACCCATAGTGAGCGTCAAAGTCGGCTATTTCGTATCTACCACTTCGAGATTAGGCTTAATACTTACTGGGTGCATGTTATTTTCGTACTCATACTGCACTTGCTGCATATTTTATTGTGCCGGTACATATATGTATAGCGGCCTTGTGGCGCAGAGGTGTGGTTAATAATTGTGAGGACATAGGTGAGCTGCATTCTATACTATGATCCGCAGCTAATAGAGTCTCCTTCAGAGTTATTATATTTTCCTGTCTAATTTGTATTTTGGACAGATGCTGTATTTTATTTTTAATTCCCTAGTAAATGCTCATGCACTTGTGACACCGGATTTTGGGAATGGTTGTGAATTGTTTAGAAATTTAGTTGCTAAAAATATTTGTCGTTTACTCTATGAGTTTTTTCTTTATTATTTCATTGAAGAAATTTTGATTTCAAAAATACAAAAATGGATAATTAAGTTAATTGATTATGGTTGGCTTGCCTGACAGTGGTGTCCGGCGCCATCACGGCCTTTTTAGATTTTGGGTTGTGACAGCCTCACACCTTCTCCCAGGTTAACAAAATTCCTTACCCGGTCTTCTGTGTTCGCGGACCGTAAAATAGAGTCACTTTCCTCGATTTGGGATTTTAAAATAAACCGGTGACTTGGGACACCATAACAATTATTTCAAGTGGCGACTCTGATTTAAATAAATAATCCCATCACGAATAATGTTATTTTAATTGGAAAAACTCCCATATCCCCCGGGAAAAAGGAGGCATGACAGCTCTGGCGACTCTGCTGGGGACACGAACCCAGAATCTCTGGTTCAGGGTTTAGAATTCGAGTTTAGAATAACCGTTATACTTGCTTTTTGTTTATTGTCTGATTTTTTACGTGTTTGAGCCTAATGTGCTAAATGCCGCTTTTTACCGCTTTGATATTGTTTGAACTGTATATAAAAGTGTTGCGAAACCCTTATTCTCTCTGAGTTTTCTAAATCTTCTGGGAAGTGCACGTTGGCATGACTTCTTTTCTATTAGTGTCATACCCTAATTTAGAACGAGGATCGGATCAGTTACAAAGCCAGATGGCCTTTTGGTTACTGGTACGTTGCCCCCTTCGACTCGAGTTGTCCGCTCGGGTAAGCCAGGTCTAGAACAATACATCCAGGTTTTAAACTTAGAATAACATAGCCTCATGCCAGATCCCTAGTAGGTATGTTTGTTTGCATCACGTGCATTTCACTTTGGGGACTCAACACAGAGGTTGGGTCTGTCTAGGACAGGTGTACCCAATTTAAAAGACCATCCATATATATTTTACGTGCTACTTGTGTATTTATTTATTTCGTCTTGCATGTTGATCGACTTCTAGAATAGAAAAAGAAAATCAAGAAAAACCAAGAGTGAGATAGGAGAGAAAATACCCGATTCTGAAAATCCCGGTATTCAAAATATCCTGAAACTCTATCTAAATTTTGAAAAACAAAGAAGAGAAAAAGTCATTTCAAAATAAGTCATATTTTCCTGTTGCGTCAAAACTTACCGAAATACGCGGGTTTGATACTCACCGGATGTGAGATACGTTGGCAAACCTCATCGGTTCCGGCCCCCAATTTCCTTTTTTTAAAAAAGAAATCCAAAAAATATTTTCCTTTAATTCCTTCTTTAGGAGTCTTTTCTTAGAAAATCCCAAACAAATAATGAATTTGTTTTTTAACCCAAAAATATTTTCTTTGTAGAAGTCTTTCTTTCGAAAATTTCGAATAAAAAAAAAGAGAAAATTCTAAATCCAAAATAATTTCCTTGTTAGGAGCTTTTTGTGGTACGATTGTTTTAAAGTGATGAATAAAAAAAAGAGTTAGCTTAATTACTTTATTCATGATCTGACCGAACTACGCGGGTCTGATTCTCACCGGATGTGAGATACGTAGGCAAACCTCATCGGTTCCGGCCCCAATTTTCAAAAAACAAAAAAAGCAAAAATATTTTTCCCTTTCCTTAATTCCATCTTTAGAATTCTTTCCTCAGAAAATCCAAAAAAAAAAAATCCAAAAATATTTTCCTTCTTTTATGAAATCTTTCATTCAAAAAAAATAAAAAAGAAAAAAACAATTTCAAATCAAAATCAAATTTTTTTTCTTCCTTCTTTAGAATTCCTTCTTTATTAAAACAAAATTCAAAATTCCATAAAAAAAAAAAAATTTAAAAGTCTTTATAAAATTAAAAAAAATGAGTCAGCTATTCTCGAACTACGCAAAATTTGATTCATGCGGTGTCATGATACGTAGGCAATTCTCATTGGATTCGATTATTGACATCGAATAAACAGATTAAAAAAAAGAAAAGAGAATAAAGAAAAGAGTGGCAAAAATAACAAAGAAAACAAAGAGCGAAAAAAAAAAGAAAAAAAAAAGAAAGCAAGAGTGAAAAATCCAAAAAGAGAACTCTGTGTCTAGTTGGACAAAGAAAAATGCGGAATATTTTTATGAATATGCTGTCAAATGCGGTGAGCAAACCGTCAGGGTAAAGCTTCAAATTGATGAAGCATAAATGGTTACGGTCTTCCAACAGGCCCAACATGAGACTACTACCAGAACATGATGTCTGCTATGGGTAATCCGTTCGCCGAGGCTATCAAAATTGGGGAGATGATCGAAAATGATTTAAAAATGGGACGAATCTTGAGTCATGCTACCTTTAAGGCCACATCACAGACCGTTATGAATGGTTTGGGGGGTTTTGATGAACAAAAACGGGATAGAAGAGAGAGTCATGGTGGCTTCAAGCTCGAGAGGGCCCACATGTCATTCAACCAATCATATATGCTTCCTAAGGTCCCACAACACTATTATCCCCATCAAGATGCTGTTTATGCCGTGGCACCGCCTCCTTATGCGGTGATGAACGTGCAACCTTACCCACAACCACAACATTATCCACAAAATTGAGCTCCGCCTCCCAGAAATGCCCGTCCCTACTAAGCTCTATATAATCCCCAACAATATGTTTCCCAATTGGGCTAGGTCTGATGTAGCTAGTGGCCCTGAACCGGCCAAAGAGTCCCCTTCGCACCAAGCTGATGCTAGATGTGAATACCACTCTGGAGCAGTGGGACATGATACAGAGGACTGTTGGACCCTCAAAAGGGCAATTGAAGAATTGATGATCCAGCATTGAAAGCCACAGTAGCCATTGCCGCGGCAGAAGGGAAACCTAAAAACGGGCATCAAACCTGAAAAGTTCTCTGTCAGATGGGAGTCTCGATAGCCGGTTTTGCTATCTTTTCTGCGTTCGGATTATTTCAGGTTGTAATCCGGACGTTTTACTTTTATTGTCTTACTTTCTGATGTAAACCCTTATATCTTTAAAATGTTTTGTAAAAAATCAAATCAAATGAAATTAATATTTCATAGTCCATCAATGTCTGTTTTCTTAATCTTGTCACCTTCCTTATTCTCTTTTCAGTTTTGTTAATGCATATTTTAATAACATGACATGCTTGTGGACTTCATGCCCAGATCCTAAAACGCTGCTAGACCTCGAAATAATGAATCAAGAAGCAGAATGTGTTGAAGATAAGGCTTGTGAGAAAATAAAAAAATAATTGGAACAGTAGGCCTAAGCCAAGTCCGAATGAAATTGGAAGAAGTTGAAATTTCCTCTCTTCGGATCATTGTTGAAGCCGAGATTGAGGATAAAGATTGGGTCAATAACCAATTGGAACAATTAACATTGATTGATGAAAAATGATTGGCCGCAATTTGCCACGGGCAGTTATACCAATAAAGAATGGCTCGTGTCTATAATAAGAAAGTGTGGCCTAGGAAATTTGAAATAGGACAACTCATCATGAGACGTATCCTCCCACCTCATGAAGAAGCTAAAGGAAAATTGGCTCCAAATTAGAAAGGTCCTTACATTGTAACGAGAGTACTTTCAAAAGAGAGCATTGTACCTGGGAAGCATCGAAGGAAATATCCCTAAAACAACTATCAACGCGGATGCAATCAAAAGGTACTATGTTTTACCCTCTATATAGCATTAATGTTCTCTGATTGGGATGGCGAAGGCTTTCATTCTCACTGCCCAAACACTATCAACCCTTTGCAAACTCTTTGAGCCGATTACCTTTTCTTTGACTATCCTCTTTGGAACCTGAAAGTCATGTTTTTTTAAAAAAAAATGAAAAGAAAAAGTAAAACAAAAGAAAATCAAAAACAAAGTTCCTTGAACTATGTTTGACTTGATTCCGAAAGGATACGTAGGCAGCCTTTCTGTGGGGGTTCAGTCACACCAAAAAAAAAATCCAAAGTCCCCCAAAAGTTGAAACTGGGGCAAAAGTTACAATGATTCAGCGATGGGTTTGCCTAGTTGATGTTTTTAGACATAGGGTTTCCACTCTCTAGTCTCTTTTTCAACATAGGGTCTCCACTACCTAGTTGAAGTTATTTTAGATGTAGGGTCTCCACTCCCTAGTCTGATTTTCCAACATAGGGTCTCCACTCCTTAGTATGCTTTTCCAACATAGGGTCTCCACTCCCTAGTTGATGTTATTTTAGACATAGGATGTAATGACCCAACCAGTCATTTTGACTTTTAGAACCCCGTTCCCTAAAATAAAACTTCCCGTATGTGCTTTTAATGATTTATGACTTGGGGGGATGGTTGGTTCGGGATTTGGAAGGGTTTGGGTTGAAATCGGAATACTTGCTTCCTTAAGTTGGCTTTAAAAGACCAAGTTTGATTTCGGTCAACATTTTGAGAAAACGACCCTGGAATAGAATTTTGACAATTCCAACAACTCCATATGGTGATTTTAGACTTAGGAGCATGCTCGAAATTTTTTTTGGAAGTGCGTAGTTAAATTAGGCTTGAAATGGCTAAAATAGGAATTTAAGTTTGGAAGTTTGACCGGAGAGTTGACTTTTTGATATCGGAGTCGGAATTCAGTCCTGAAAATTTTCATAGCTCCGTTATGTCATTTATGACTTGTGTGTAAAATTTGAGATCAATCGGACTTGATTTGATAGGTTTCGACCTCGAATGTAGAAGTTGAAAATTCTAAGTTTCATTAAGCTTGAAGTGGAGCATGATACATGATTTTAGCGTCGTTTTATGTGATTTGAGACTTCAAATAAGTTCGTATGATATTTTAGGACTTGTTGGTATATTTGGTTGAGTTCCCGAGGACCTCGGGTGAGTTTCAGATGGTTAACAGATCAAAAATTGGACTTAAAAAGCTGCTGTGAGTTTTCCTCTTCTGTTGGACATTCTGGGCTGTGATCGAGCCCAGAAATCGAGCCCAGGGTTGATGAGGCTCATGCTCGAGATTGTGTATCGAAGCCACGATCGAAGCTCCAACTCGAGGGCCATGATCGAAGGCAAGGCTCGAGGGCCGGGATCAAGACCCAAGATCGAGGGTCACGATCGAAGGCACATGCTCGATGCCATGATCGAGGACATGACCGAGTCCCTGGCTCGAGGCCATGACCGAGTCCCAGGCTCGAGGCCATGACCTAAGCCCAGGCTCGAGGGCCACGATCGAAGCCAATTCCGAAGACTGCCTGTGCAGTTTATAAAAGAAGGCATTCGTCCCGTTTGCCATTTTTGACGAACTTGAGCTTGAGTAAAGGCGACTTGTGATAGATTTTCAAGGGGAAAACATTGGGGTAAGTGATTCTAACTCGGATTTGGTCTACATATACAAATATGTCATTGTGTTCACCATAAATTAGTGTTTTGAGATTGAAAGTTGGGAAATAGTTTAGAAATCTCATAGAAACAAATTTGTTGAGATTTCAGTATCGATTCGGAGTCGGATTTGAGTGAAACTAGTATCGTTGGACCCGTAATTGAATGGGCTATCGGATTTTGTAACTTTAGTCAGATTCCGAGATGAGGGCCCCACAGACGGACTTTTAATTAATTTCGGGATTTTTATTGAAAATGTAGTATTTTCTTATAGAATTGATTCCGATAAATTTTAGTGATTATATCGAATTATTTTTAGTTAGATTCGAGCCAATCGAAGTTGGATAATCAAGGAAAAGACCTACTAGTGGATTACATTGGAGCAAGACGAGGTAAGTCTCTTGTCTAATCTTGTGAGAGAGAAATTACCCCATAGGTGATTAAATTAAATAATTATTGCTAATTGTGGGGGCTACATACGCACGAGATGACGGGAGTCCGTGCGTAGCTACTATTAATGCTAAAGTCCGGGTAGTTTGGGACTCAAAAGCATGAATTACTTGTGTAAATGGTAGTCTTTACTTAATTAAATTATTTGATATATTTATATATATGTTGTGAATTGTTAGATAAAAATATTAAAGGATGAAAATCTCATATGTTTGAATTTTCTGTTTAAATTAATTAATTGTTAAAATGAATTGTTCATTCTCCCGAATTTATCTTATAATGAATATACTCTCTTTCCGGAGGTACATAAGACAATATCCTCCTTTCTTGTGGAGCGGGCCGAACGCCTCGGCAGGATAGATGCATCTATGGATCGTGCCGCATGTTCCTCGGAAGTGTACATGACACTCTGGATCGGGCCGATCGACCTTGGCAGAAATCGTTCTTGATAATAATAATAATTATACGATACTTGGACAGTTTATTGCAACTTGTAAAGCTATTTGATAAATTGAAAATTTATTGAAATTGAATTGCAGCTTGTAAAGCTATTTGATAAATTGGAAGTTTTATTGAAATTGAAGGATTCAATTAATAGATTGGAAATTGTTGCATTTGAAGGATTTTTATTATTTCCGCTAATTGAATAAATTATTGTTAACTCTGTGAATCATGCTGATTTGAATAATCATAACTTATTCCATTTATTATTGTTGACCCTTAGTGAGTGTTAAAATCGGCCATCTCGTCTCTACCACTTCGAGATTAGGCTTGATACTTACTGGGTACACGTTGTTTATGTATTCATGCTACACTTGCTGCACTTTTTGTGCAGGACCTGAGGCAAGTACTAGTGAGGAACCTATCGTCTTACACCCACGTTATCCAGGGGCATAGTGGTGAGCTGTCTTTTTGAGCCATTCTGCAGCTACCAGTGTCTCTCCTTGTATTTCTTTTTATTATTCTGTCTATTTTTATTTCAGACAATATTTGAGGTTTTGTATAATCTACTAGATGCTCATGCACTTGTGACACCGGATTTTGGGAATGATTGCGAATTGTTTAGAAATTTTGTTGCTAAAAGTATTTATCATTTACTCTATGAGTTTTATCTTTATTATTTCATTGGAGAAATTTTAATTTCAAAAATACTAAAATGGGTAAGTAAGCTAAGTATGTAATGTTGGCTTGCCTGACAGTGGTGTCGAGCGCCATCACGACCTATAGATGAAATTGGGTCGTGACATAGGGTCTCCACTCCCTAGTCTCTTTTCCAACATAGGGTCTCCACTCCCTAGTTGAAGTTATTTTAGACATATGGTGTCTACTCCCTAGTCTGCTTTTCCAACATAGGGTCTCCACTCCCTAGTTGATGTTATTTTAGACATATGGTCTCCACTCCCTAGTTTGCTTTTCCAACATAGGGTCTCCACTCCCTAGTTGATGTTATTTTAGACATAGGGTCTCCACTCCCTAGTCTGCTTTNTAATTTCACTATGGACTTCCAAATAAAATTTCGATCCCCTAGTCTCTTTTCCAACATAGGGTCTCCACTCCCTAGTTGAAGTTATTTTAGACATATGGTGTCTACTCCCTAGTCTGCTTTTCCAACATAGGGTCTCCACTCCCTAGTTGATTTTATTTTAGACATAGGGTCTCCACTCCCTAGTTGATGTTTTTAGACATAGGGTCTCCATTCCATAGTCTACTTTTCCAACATAGGGTCTCCACTCCCTAGTTGATGTTATTTTAGACATAGGGTCTCCACTCCCTAGTCTGCTTTTCTAACATAGGGTCTCCACTCCCTAGTTGATGTTATTTCAGACATAGGGTCTCCATTCCCTAGTCTACTTTTCCAACATAGGGTCTCCACTCCCTAGTTGATGTTATTTTAGACATAGGGTCTCCACTCCCTAGTCTCTTTTCCAACATAGGGTCTCCACTCCTTAGTTGAAGTTATTTTAGACATATGAGTCTCCACTCCCTAGTTGATTTTTATTTTAGACATATGGTCTCCACTCCCTAGTCGCTTTTCAAACATAGGGTCTCTACTCCCTAGTTGATTTTATTTTAGATATAGGGTCTCCAATTCCTAGTCTCTATTTTCTTGGGGTGCACCAATCCTGGCTTTTATTACTTTCAATAAAGAAGTAGTTTAGAATTTTGTTACAATAACTCACGAAATTTTTCTAGTGCAATCTGGGGCAGAAATATTTCGTTTGTTTGTTTGTTTGTTTTGGTGTCTGAGTAGGTTTTACCTCGAGGCACAGAGTTCGAGATGACCAAAAGAAGAAGTCTCAATTCAGAATAAAAGAAAAGAAAAAAATAAGTGAATCCAAAATGCAAAAGCGGTTGAAAAGATGTGGAATGCTCAAGACATGATTGAAGCCACATGCATTAGAGTCCGTTTTGATTAGAAGGAGCTATAAAACAATGAACTAGAACCTACAACTAGCGAGTATCAAGGTTTAGAGTCTGCATGAAGAACCAGTCAAGACTCAAGATCAAGTTTTAGAAGACTCAAAGATAGGAATCTTGTAACTCATAACTGATAGGCTTGTTTAGTTTCTTTTTTATTTTGATATAATAGCAGGACAACGTATCGGGGCCTTGACGGAACCTCACCCGATTCCTCAACTCATCATTCCACCATTCTCTTTGAACTACACGCGACCTGATTCCCCTATAACTCGGGATATGTAGGCTGTCCAAAATCAGGACTCGGTTGCACCCTATCTATTATTTCTTTTCCTTTTGAATAATGGTTTGGTAAAATATTAGTCACATGGCTCACCTAGTCTTTTCCTGAAAACTCTTCATGTTTCCAAGCAAAGAGGGGCAGCTGTGAGTACCTAATTTTTGACTATATTTAAATTTTTATCACCTTCTACTATGTAAATATTTTCAGAAATTTAATATATATTTTTTAGATTTGTTACACTTTTTTTTATATAGGGTAAAAATTAATAATAATTTAAAAGGTCAATTAGTTTTATTTTAAAATAAAATGAATAAAACGAAAACAAAAAAGTTAAATATTGTTTTTAAAAAATAAATTCGGATGGGAATTAAAAAAATAGAAAAAGTAGAAATATAGAATTAAAAAGTAAAAGTAAAAGTAGGTGAAAATTGTTTAATAAAAAGTAAAAAAAAGTGGAAAATTAAAAAACAAAAGTAAAATAATGTGAAAATTTAAAAAATAAAAAGTAAATGAAAGTTGGAATTAAAAAATAAAAGTAAAGGTATCTGAATTTATTTTTTTAAAAAAGTAAAAGTAAGTGGAAATTAAAAAAAATAAAAGTAAAATAAGTGGGAAATAAAAAAAGAAAAGTAAAAAAGTGAGAATTTAAATATAATAAAAGTAAAAAAATGAGAAATTAAAAAATAAAAGTAAAGAAAAGTGGGGAATTATTTTTTTTAAAAATAAGAAAAATGGAAAGTGGAAATTCTTTTTAATTAAAAAATAAAATAAAACAAAATAAAAAAATAAAAAAGTAAAATCAGAAAAACTTTCCTAAATTTTTCTATAGATAGAAGAGAAATGTGAGGAGAACAAAGGGGCAAGAGAAGGAAAAAAATAGAAAGAAAGGAATTGAGAGAAATGTTTTTGCTTATTCTACGCTAAGGGAATTTCTATTCGTGTCATTCTTTCTTCGGCTTTCTTTCGAAAAAATCCAGCAATCCATCACCAAACTCTAACCCCAAAACCAACTGGAAACCAAGCTAAAAAGCACGATAAAAACGAGCCGAAAATACAGCAAAACAATCCCCTTTTGTACAGAAAACAACAGCTCCAAAGTTTAGTCGTCGAGTTCGAGCTCCGTTTGTCGATTTTGGTTGAGGCTCCATCTGCATCCTTGTCCATTATCCGAGCTTCAAAACAATCTTGTAAAGGTCCATTTCTACCATCATTGTTTTGTTAAGATATTATGCTTGAATATATAATTTGATCTTATTTAGCTTCAAGAAGATTGAAATATTTTTTTATATTAATTGTTAGGTCTCATTAGCTTTGTTAAATTTTGTTACTTTCTTGTTTGATTAACATGAAGATTGATGAAAACATGATTTTTGGGCACGCAGTGAATGTTTGAACTTTGGGCATAAAATCCATATCTGCTAGTTAAAATTGGAAAATGAGATTTGGACTTTAAAAAAAAAAATGATTCGGCCCGGTGGTTGGGCTTTGCTTAATGAAGCATGTACTACTGCAATTGACTAATGGATAGTGGAGTAGCTTGATGAACTAATAACATGGCATACTCATTAATTGGCTTTTAAAAGCCAATTGTGCTATGATCAATTTTAAGTTATCTGGGCCAGAATAATTAAGAGCAAAAACTGATCCTTTTTCACAATTGATTTTATAATTCATCGCCTCACAATAATCTCAAAATTAGTAATTGAATAATATTCGAACATCGTAGCTTGATTTAGGCGCGATTAATAATAAATCATCGTGACTATGGGTACAGTTCCCGTGACATAGTCATGATACGTAAACCTCAATTCAAGTGCGCGTTTCATGCTACTTGACCATAACTTCAAATAATAATAAAAATAAATATGTTGCAAATCACGGATACATTTCACGTGGCACAGTTTGCAATGTGTACAAAAACAACGAGTGCGCAACATCGCGACTTGTTCAAATAAATTTCATAAATATTAAAAACGGTTAAAAAGTAAAAATGCACAATAAGTTTAAAACATGCAATAAGTTAGATAATCAGGCCAAGTATTAATTGTTAAGCGACCGTGCTAAAACCACGAAACTCGGGAGTGTCTCACACCTTCTTCCGGGTTAACAAAATTCCTTACCTGGTCTTATGTGTTCGCGGACCGTAAAATAGAGTCACTTTCATCGATTTCGAATTTTAAAATAAATCGGTTACTTGGGATACCATAACAATTATTCCAACTGGCGACTCTGATTTTATTAAATAATCCCATCACGAATAATGTCACTTTAATTGAAAAAACTCCCCTATCCCCCGGTGTAATGACCCAACCGGTCATTTTAACTTTTAGAACCCCGTTCCATAAAATAAAACTTTCTGTAGGTGCTTGTAATGATTTATGACTTGCGGAGATGGTTGGTTCGGGATTTGGAAGTGTTTGAGGTGAAACCGGAACACTTGGTTCCTTAAATTGGCCTTATGCTAAGTTTGACTTCGGTCAACATTTTGAGAAAATAACCCCGGAATGGAATTTTGATGATTCCAACAGCTCCGTATGGTAATTTTGGACTTAGGAGCGTGATCGAAATTT